>WTXD01000007.1:600000-801645 GCA_022496205.1 Gloeopeniophorella convolvens | reverse complement strand
TTGGCACGTGCAATCCATCATTGGAGAAAAGGTACTGCACAACCAGAGGCAGTACTAATCCATCACATGAAGCAGGAAGTGGTACACTCCATTTTACCGGTCCGGTATTTGACATTTTGATCTCCCTTGACAGCTTCGAGTGTCTGACATGGTAGCAGAAGATAGCACCATCTGGCCACATCCCTTGATCGTGCACTTGCTACACTGTTTAGCCAGAACCCACATCCAAGTCTGAAGGATGTGAATCTAGTGGATATCAGTGAGAGGTGTATTAGACATGAAGATAAAGGAGTTCTGGCTACCATCAGACTTAAGCCTTACTTCATGCTGGGCCCAGAAGGTGTGAAGTGGTGGCTGCCCCCACCTGAGTTGGTGGAGGATGTTGAGATAGTTCAGGACATCTCAGGTGTGTTGCAGATGGCTCTACATTGTTCAACACTAAGCTCCACATATTCTAGATGCTCCACCACCTCCTCAAGCTACCCAAAATGAGGCCAATAACACTGGCTATGATGCAGAGGAGGAGGAGGAGGAGGATGAGACACCTCAGCCTATCCCAGCACCCTCCACACCTTACAAATCAGCTCAGGCTGAGGTGATGGCGACAGGGCCGGTCGAGGATATTGAGATGATAGCCCCAATCACTGCAGCATCCCCTCCACAGTCAGTAATCAGTTAATATGTCTTCACAATGTCAGTACACTAATCTATCACTCATAGAGCTACTGCTGAAGTCCCTGATGACTCACCTTCCCTCAACACCCAATATGCAAAAGGGACTCATGTCAATAAGGTGCCCATGAAGCACTACAACACTGTAAGTGCCTTGTTGTCACTCTGCAGTCGCGCTGACCGGCCCGGTCAACAGGCTCTTTGTGGCCCTTGCAACTTTGCAGGCCTAGAGTGCATGCTGCAAGACTATGAGCACTCTAGAGGTGCTTACTCTTGCATTGCATGCAAGGATGCCAAGATCAGGTGCTGGCCACCTTCTGAAGCTGCCTTGGGTCGCCTCTATAATGCTAAGGACTTCAGAAATGATCAGAGGGAGGATGTGCTTATTAGTAAGTCTCTAGCTTTAACTCTTACTTCATAACATTACTGACACCTCTAGCCTCTTGTGATCTATCAAGAACCATAGCTATGATCCAGAGGGCACTGACTGTCCTCACCCATCATCATGGTGTCACCATTGATCATATCTCCAATGCTTTCATGGTTCCATCCTCTCAGCCTAGGGCTTCTAGGCCATCTACATTATCCAGCTCACTCTCTCATGCTGCTACAGCAGCCCATTCACTCACCACCAAGTCTGCGACAATCCAGATGGGCTCACCAGACACTGTGATGCATGATTAAGATGTGGTGAGTGTGGCAATGTCTGAACGCTCGGGCCGGTCGATGTTCGGACCGGTTATTTGCTGTAATGTAGAGTTCTCTAGTTGAATGTAGTAGGCAGCGCAAAGGGAATTCATGTACATCTATTGCCTGGTTCATAATATGTAAAGCTGCATGATAGAAACCCAATAACACTGTCAGTGCATTATGCGTAACCCTGCCCACAACCAGCTGCATTGTGATCTTTAATAAATGCAACTTTGACATAGTAGATATATTGCATTACTCATGTTGAAACTAACTGATGTTAGAACTGTCAGGACCGGTCAAACCTTCGAGTATGTGATGCTAACATGACCGGTCCGGTCACACATATAGGTGGTGATGGTCAGATGACCGGACCGGTCAGATCATGACTTGATCATTATTTATCACGCAGAAACACTAATAAGGACTTTTATATTGATAAGATCTCATTGTAGAACTGCCTAGACATCAGATGATGTCACTGATTATCTAAATATAGAGAGAAGCATTCTATAATTGACTGATTGGTCATCAGGGCCCAGGCTGATCTATGATGTCATTATATTCTCAGCGAATGAGATCTGACTATTTATAGAGCCATGTCTAGACCGCTCACCCCATGGTCCATGTCATGCACGGTCCGGTCCATGCTCGGACCGGTCATATGACCATTTGCGCATTCTCAGTGTTGTGTGAAACTCTCAGAGTCATGTTCACTGTCCCCAACGTGATCCTTCATCCATACAGTCATGCCGATAGTCATTGATATTGAAGAACTGGAGCAGTTTGAGGGCCTCCCTCAAACACATCAGCAGGTCATTCAATGTGCCTCTCGCATAGAATCTGCCTTAGAACATCGTCAAAATGGCACTTCAGCACCAGATGCTGTCCTAACCTATCATATCAAGCAGGAACTGGTGCGCTCTACTATGACCGGTCCGGTATTTTGATGTTTTGACATTATTTGATAGCTGGCAATTGCTGCTATGGTGGAGAGGGATGAGACTATCTGGCCTCATCCTCTCATCTCTACCTTGGGCCTTATGTTCAGCAAGAATCCATCTTGCACTCTAGACAGTGTGAACATCGATGCTGTTCACAATAGGTGTCACAAGCATCAAGACAAGGGTGTACTAGCCACTAGTAACCTTAGTGTATACTTGGAGACAGGTCCAGGTGCTGTGGAGTGGTGGTTACCTGCAAGTGTGGAGGATGAGGACATTGAGATGGTGGAGGACAACCTAGGTGTGTTGTATATGTCATCTTTACATTGTTTGATACTATCCTACATGTCTTTTAGATGTCCTAGAGCCTCCTGAAGCTGCTCAGGACACTGGTGGTGATATTGCTGACAATGAGGAGGAGGAGGACGATGAGATCACTCCTCAGCCCACCTCAGCACATCCTAAGCCTCAGCTATTGGCTCAGTCTGCTGTGCAGGCGACCGGTCCGGTCACAGCCATTGTAGTGGGACCTTCAGTTGCCACAGCACCTCCCCAACAGTCAGTAGCAACTTTTTATATCTTTGTCTATTTTATTGAGTTTATCTCTCATTTATAGCCCTCCTATAAACATTGATGAGCTATTCTATTCCCTTAATGCAGAATATGTGAAGGGCGACCATGTGAATGAGTTGCCTAGGGTTTTCTACCACACTGTAAGTGCCTTGTTATTTCTATATAGCTAATCTGACCGGTCCGATCAATAGTGGAAATGTGGTCCTTGCAACTTTGCAGGCTTCAAGTGTGTGCTGCAGGACTATGTCAAGTCTAATGGTGCCTACTCTTGTCTTGCATACAAGAGATCCAGAATTAGATGCTGGCCACCTTCTGAAGCTGCATTGGTTCGCCTCTACAATGCTGAAGACTTCAGGCATGGTCAGAAGGAGGAGAGAGATATCAGTGAGTCTGCAGCTCTCTCTCTTACTTTGTAGCATTGCTAACTTCAGCTCTAGCCTCTGGTGATTTATCTAGGACCATTGCTATGATCCAGAGAGCACTGGCTATACTCACCAGCCATCATAATGTCAATGTAGATGACATATTAGCTTCTTTTATGGAGCAATCCTCCCATCCTGCTCCTTCTGGCCCCTCCACCTCCTCTACCAGCCTCTTTCCTATTCGTGCAGTGGCTGAGCCACCTACTGGTATGTCTGTGACTACTTGAACAGGTTTTTAGATACTTATAAGCTTTACATAGATGCTCAGATAGGTGAAAAACCCAGACGATCGGCCCGTGTAAGAACCGGACCGGTCCAGGACCGACTTGAAGGCTTCAATGATTGGATGTAATGCAGATCCTACCTCAACTATATGTACATGTATCTTGTGATTGAATAAAGTGTAGTATCGAGTATCTGGGCTATAAAATAAGGATGCATACTCTTAATGATGTTAATTAAGCATCTATGACCTTATGATAGCACTCCTATGCCTCTCTATCCATAGATTGGGAGCCGATCAGACCAGTTGTGCTATAGGTTGGCTGATGCATAAGTGGTGATAGAAACCAGGCCGGTCCGTCCATATTGACTAGTCTATAACTGATATGCTTTTGTGACTGGTCCGATCTCTTGGTTTGATAATTTTATTGTGTTCTGCTTATTCTTTATCTTGCTTTATTAGTTGCTTATAGTGTGATTGGCAGAATACTAAATAGTCAGGATGTTATATCCTCATCTAATGTCTCTAAGATGACTTTTACAGGACTGGTATTTTAATAAGCACACTTCTGATAATGTTTATTCCACATCTATAATGTTGTCATAGTACTTCTATACAGCTATCTATGTGGATTGAGGATTGACCGGACCGGTCTTAGCACAGGATTGGCTGACCTACTAGTGATGTCAAGAACCGGACCGGTATTTTTGCAAAGTCAAGATTGTTCTATAAGATACCATGTTTATTCCATCTCAATAGTATCTATGAGGTTGTTTGACCAGAATAGTAGGTAGAATAAATGTGACATCTTGATCTAACATCCATTGTATTACTCTTACAGGTCCGGTATTTTTGCTAATAGGCTTGTCAAAGTGTTTATATGATATCTAATATGTTGGGACGCTGCTCATAGCCTCATATGTCCATTCTGGTTCTGAGAATGTAGCATGACCGGACCGATCTTGGCTCAGGGTCGGCCGACCCATGAGTGATAGGAGAAACCGGGCCGGTCGGCCGACGTTGGCTGGCCCATGACTGATAGGAGACTATACGGTCAACTCATCCCATGACTGATAGTATCCATCAGTGATCCATATGTGGGAACTAAGTGATAAAGGGCTCGGCCAATGATCGTACAATAACTTCTAGACGGACGATAATTAGTACACGCGGTTGAATGTGCCACGTACGGTCGACTCGGTCGCTTGGTTGAGAGTACAACGAGATCGGCTGCGCGGCTGCCGAGGAATATCGAATCAACATGAAGGTTATGGCTGAACGTTTGCTTCTGAAGTGCGACGTAGGACGTGTTGAGCGTGTGCTAGAGCCGACGCGGTGCTCCAGCCGACTCTGCTGCCGATGTTTCGTGCGGTTCGGTCATCAACTGATGTCCGCGTGAGGGGGACAAACGTGGGGTGGGCTCTGCCCAATGTTTTTGCAATATCGACTGAACGAAGACGAATTAGCGTAGACGGTTAGGTGCGACACGTACGACGTGTTTGGTCGGATCGATGACCGAGAAATAGTGCGGATCTGCCGAGCGATGGCCGTGAACGATCTAACATGAACAACGTGAAAGACTTGGTGGCTGTGCTCGAAGTACGACGCGGGTCGGTCCGCGCATGCGTTGCGTTGATGCGAGCCTAGTGTCGGGCTCGCTGCCCGAATGCCGCGTGATTCGGCTGCGTTCTGCGGTCCGCGTGGAGGAACTACCATTGAGGCTTTCTAGGAGGGGCTCTGCCCTCGATTGAGTGATAGCGACTGAACAAACGAAGATTAGCGCAAACGGTAAAGTGCGTGACGCACGCGTTTCTCGGCCGCTTCGGTGACCGAGATTACGCCGGAATCGGCTGAGTCGTTGTCGAGAATGAGCAGGAACGAAGTTGCATGGGCTCTGCCCAGCAATCATACGATAACACCTGAACGAAGAACGATTAATACAAGCGGTGAATTGCGTAACGTACGCGTCGTTTGGCCGCATCGGTGGCCGAAAGTACAGCTGGATCGGATAAGGTATTGTTGTAAACGGTTGAAGTTAGTATAAAGCAATGGGCAGTCGTTTGCCCTCGAAGTGTCGACCGAGATGTGCCGGGAACATGCTAAGGCCGGCGATGTACTCTAGCGGCGTCGTCCTTCGAAAGGCCGAGGCGTTCTGTCACGATTTGTTGCACGTGCGCAAGATCGACCTTGAGCCGGGCTTGGACCGATGATCGTCGAATAACAACTGAACGAAGAACGATAAGTATAAACGGTGAAGAGCGCTGTGTACGCGTGATTCGGCCTTTTCCGATGATCGAGAGTGCACCGGAATCGGTCCGGTGGTTGCCACGCTATGTCGAAACGAGCAGAAGGTGTTATGCCAACTATTGCCTAGAAGTGCTGACCGGTCTTGGAACTGCTGGGAACTGCGCTCTCTTCGGATGCTGCTGTCAGCTGTGTACTGTGAGTTGAGGCGGAACAGTGTTTTGGCACTGAGCCGACAGTAGTGTGCTCGCTTGTCCTTGATGCGAGGGTTTGATCCGTGGCGGGACGGCAACTGGTCAATCGTGGCTTGCGGCTCCAAGCTCCTGGAAGCGTTAGTGAACTACTCGAAATTAATTACTTACACTCGTATCTGCCTTGCTCTTCCTTTGGCCGGCCGATGAGCACGTAGCGAACATAATATCCGGGCGGATGTTGGAACTGTCTAGGAACTTTTCTACTATAAGTCAGTGAAACGAAGAAGGCCGATGCCTTGCCAAGGGGTCTTCTGAGCTTTTATGACTCCCCCTCGCGGTGGGCTCCAAAATGATACCCTAAGCCCGGCGCAAGGGCTGTTCGTAGCACAATGCCGAGGTGAGTACCGCAAGTGCATGGGGAAGTACTTAGCTAGAAGACTGTTGACCGAGGCGTTGGCCGGAAGGGCCGAGTGCGCCGCAATGCGCTAACCGATGTGTACGCTTCGGCCGCGCGGTAAGCCGGAAGCATGAGCAGCGCCGCCACTGCTAGAGCGACACGTGCAAGATCGAAGTAGGCCGGCCTGTGTGTCGGAAGTATCTCCGTAATGCCGCAACTAAAGGTCGTTAGTGCGAACAGTCAAATACGCAACGTACAACTGAGTCGGCCCGAGCGATGGCCGAGAGCGTGAGCGATCCGGCTTAGTGGCGGCCGAGTAGTAGCGAAACGATATACAACAAAAGGCCAACTTAGGCCGGAGGCAGAATGAGAAGTGGACTATCCCAACCGGGGGAGTTTCTTATTGAGCCCTAAGGTCGAGAGAGGGTTTTATACAAAGGCGAGCCTTCTAACCGCAGGCCGCACACGGAAAGGTATAGTAACTCCGTTCAACCACTCATCCTGTGTTCCGTCCTGAACCGATGCTACTGCTAAGTCGAAACAGCCGTCTTGTGCCAGGGCTGCAATGCCGAGGCTTAGGCCGAGGTTTCTGAGCGATCGACTGAGGTATTGGTACGCTGCAGCACATCTTGCTGATCGCGCTCCAGCCGGAGGCTTTAGTAAGCTACTCGGACACTGCGCAGAGTCGCGTTCCACAAGTGCTAGGGCTCCAGAGCTGTAAATAAGTCGGAACTGAGGGCCGGGAGGTTGGAACTAAGCGGAACAAGAAGGACTTAGCCAGGCAATACTGTCCAGTCGTAGAATCGCGAAATCGGTCCATAACATGGTCTGTACGCTGCAGTGGCATATCAACAAGAGCATGAGCTCCGCCATGGGTGCCGGCGCCATGCTGCCCGAGTCGGACTGTGAGAGCTAGTGCCAGCCGTTGCCCGACAGCTCGCTCAAGGTGCGTGAGCATGAGGACAGCCTCAGCTGGCTCTCTGAGCACTGAGCCTGCGTGGCAGCGCCGTGTTGCTCACATGCCTGAGTGGCGCATGGCGCTTGTGCCACATGAGCTCGTCCGGCAGCCACAGCCACAGTGGGAGTGGGAACGACAGCCATGCGAGCTTGCGTGTGCCGAAGCCCGTGCGGCTTGCGGGGCACAGTGAGAGCGAGGGCGACGCGTTGAGCCAACCCCGAGAACCACACGTTCAGCTGGCCGGTTGCGCGTGTGCACATGCTCAAGAGCGCCACGTCTGAAGTATCTGAGATCATTGATGGTGCACTCATGATAGGTGTATTGTTGTTCTCAAGTATGTGCACACTCCCTAGCACCTGCTCGACAATTCAGTTGATGCTATCCTACATAGATATACCCCTAGATCTGCTACATGTTGTAGTTACTTGTTAGTCCTCCACAAATTCAGCTAGATATGCCTGAGCATCATCCACTGGTTTCTCTTGCTCTTCCTGCTCAAGCTCTACTAATTCCTCATCTCTGTCAAAGCCAGCTGTAAAGCTGAGGCCTCGACCCTGTCGAGATGTAAACTTCAGTAGCTAAAGGGCTTCCATCAATTGAGGTCCAATTCAGTTCCTCCTTGCTGTTGTTGTCTCCTTGCTTGATGAAAAGATTCTTTCACAAGGTACTGAGGAGGCTTGGATAGGGATTATATCCATAGCAAGTTTGAAGAGAGTGGGGTATTGAGCTTGATTTGTCTAGTAAATAAATGTTAGTACTACTAGAGGGACTTAAAACAAATACTCACCTTCCAAAAGGCAAGACAATCTACCTTTCTAAGTGGTGCCATAAGGTAGTTGTTCACTTCTTCATCAATGCTAGGCCTGTATGGCTGGCCACCTTCATCTACCTCAGCAATATCAAGACCGAGGCCTAAAAGATCCATAGCCTTCTGTCTATTTGATCGGCTGGTTGGCTGCATCTCTTTAGGAGGGTTGTTTGCTGTAGCAGGTAGAGAAAAATAAGGCTTAAGCTAAAAGAGTTCTTGAATGAGACAATATTAAAATATAGATATTAGACTTACAGATTTGCCAAGAATCTCCCTTGCCTCTAACTCAAACGCAGGATTATACCTCTTAAACCACTCTAATTTCATAGAAGGGTTAAGAACTAGCAATATTATCAGTAAATAATCAGGTATAGTGTAAGTTACTCACGTATAGCTAGAGTATAAGCTGAGACAGAATAGATATCTGCTTGATACTCTTGCTAATCATTGCTTGAAAAGCAGGAATAGTTACATAGAGGGTAGGGGTCACCTCAGCAGATAGTAGCTGCTGATATGAGTGAGGAATCTATTATAGATTAGACTTGTATAGATATTAAAGGATAGAGTATACCTCAAGAATATCCTTGATCATTGATAAGGCTTTCCAGTCTTGAGCTGTCAATGTAGTATGAGAGGTATGCTCTTGAAGAAATACATTGATAGCCTAATATCTTATATCAATACAAGTAAAAGTTATAGAGATTTAAATACCATTTTGAGCTCTAAGGCTCACTCAATCATTAGAAAGGTTGAGGACCACCTTGTCTCAACATCATGAATAAGCTGCAGGTTTGGGAGCTGCAGCCTAGTAAGAATGTTAGAGAAGGTAGACCTCCTGAGTGGAGATCCTCAAATCTATATATTTTAGTATAAAGTATAAGAGATATTGAGTTAAATCACTTACATTTTGAATAACACTCTGAAGCTTCTGAATAGCATTGTACTGTGGGTCTACACCCGCAGCAATACCTATCATATCTTTGCATGCAAGGTTTACGATATGTGGAAAGCATCTATTAAATTTATAAGCTTAATATATAGGGGAAAAAAATTAAACTCACCTTATACGATGCTTTATGCTATCATAGCTCTGACTATTTGTGTGTAGCAGAGCTTCTAGAGAGGTCATCATAGAGTCATTGTTAGAGGCATTATCTGAAGTAATCCAGCCAATCTATTTAATTATTTAGCCTAATAATGAATTTAGAATCTAAAGAGAACTCACCTTTTCTTCAAGTTTAAGCCTCTGAACAATAAAATAGAAGACCTCTGCAAGAAAGTGGCCCGTATGACTGCCAGGAATATGAACAAAGCCAATAAGATCCACACGCAGATTGAGCTTCTGCTGAGAGACCCCATTAGACTGAGATGTTTGATACTCTAGCCAGTGAGCAGTAACAGCCATGAAAGGCTTGCGATTGGGGTCTGTCCAGACATCAGTAGTGAAAGATATTTTTCCTGGTGAATTCTAAATAAAAATATCAGTTATCTGCAAATATATAAAATAATCACACATACCTGCATTTGCTGAGCTAACTCTGCAAGATGTATCCTCTGAAGCTCTTTGATCTGACCAGTCATCATAGGACGATGAGGAATTTGAGAGTCCTGTAGACCCTCTCATAGCATAAGAAGCACTGTACGAAACTTGCTAGACTCCAAAATATTAATAGGCTGAGATAACTATTAGTAAGATATAAAAGATATTTTAAAAAAGGACAAACTAGATCCTCTGTGACAATCAGCTCTGCAAGAGCAGTCACAAATCCCTCATGTGTGAAATTGAGCTGAGAGGCTTTATTAAAGCTAGACCCCTTGCCCTTTGAGGCTGCAATAGCCTCAATAGCCTGCTTTGCTTGAATAGAAATCCCCAGCCTCTCGCAGTCAGCTATCCAGTTCTCCAAGTGATGGGTATAAAGATGTCGGCGAACTGTACCAGTTGCTGTGTCAGGTCCATATTTAGCAATGTCAGGGTGATCTGGTTGATCTTCATAGATAGCTCTAATATTTTAATAAGCATATATTCTGTAAAGAGTAGAATAAACTGACAAGCAGTACGAGCAATATCTGATTGATCCTCGAAGCTTATAGAATGTGAGACAGTCTTGGGTCTTGACATTCTTCTTCGGCAACCAATTTCGAACACCCAGGTTTTGCTTTCGACGACCAGGGGTAGTGGGTGGAGCAGACACTACAGTACCAGCTTGACGACGGTGTGGAGTCGCAGGAGCACGAACCGGGAGGTTGTCCTCCTCATCCTCATCCTCAAAGCCATCATCAGAAATATTTACGATGTCGAATACCTCCTCCCTCTCCTCAGCAGGTGGTGCCTGGGCAGGGCCCCGAGCTGGAGCAGCAGGTAGAGCATATACAAAACCACCCCCAGGAACAACAGGTGGAGCAGCACAAGGAGCAGCAGGTGGAACATCAGCAGTAGTGGCGATGACGAATGGGTTTTCAGGGTCATCGAGAAGTGCGTGACCAGCACCAGTGATGTCGGGAGCAAAGGTAACATGCCGGCCTGCAGATGCAGGTACAGCCGGCACTGGCTCAGGTATCACTGTAATGGTGAATATCAAGCCTCGGAAAGTGTTATTCACTCACTTTGAACCTGGAATTGCGTCTGAAGAGCACCTCCGGGCAGGTGCTGCTCCTTGGTGCTAGACTTCGACTTGCTCCGGGTGGTTCTTGTAGTCTTGAGCGGCGATCCTGCCACTTTGGCAACCATGGTCTTCTTAGGTGCCATCTTGAAGTTTGTGCAAGTTGATGGATAGGATGGAGGTGAGATCGAGGAGATCGAGGGAGATCAGTGGTCAAAATGATGGAGGAGCAGAGCAGCGTCACAGCGTGAGAATAGCCACCTGATGCGCGATGCTCATGATCATTTTGTCGGACAAGCCACCCTTGTTCATATCAGCCTGGTACGTCTACTTCTCCCTTCCAATCCAGACCCATATTCTCCCATATCCTCTGCAATCCCCTACAGATCCAATCTAACTGTTTTTCCCAACCAGGTTGTGCACCAATTGAGTCCCACACCCATCGCTGGGTGTCACATTGTGCGACATCATGGCCAGCGACACCGCGGTGCTGCCACCGCCAACCTTGTCACTCGCATGCCCTTTCCGCTACATGAACATACAAAAAGCCCTTCACTGCTCGTCCTGGCCCCCGTGCTACACCTCAGCGCACATACAACATACATCAATGTCAGGCACGATGCGACCAACCCCGCACAGTGCACTTGCTTGTGTCATGCGTGCTGTGCTGTGCCGGGAGTCTTTGTGCAGCACATGCTGAGGTGGTGGAATCAGGTGCGTAAACGATTTTTATTTGTGTGTGCAGATGCTGACTGACAATATGCTCGCACTGAGCACCAACCACCCTTCCCCATCCCTCGCCACCTCCAATTGTCGTAGACCCGACGATTCCACACGCGCGGACGACATTCACAAGGCACACGAGTGCAGCATACGCACAACACGCGCAAAGTCCATGAGCTCAGCGTGCACATCCACGCCGAGCCTCGCCCTGCCGCCCTGCTCCCCCCACCAACACATCGGCCCAAAGAGCCTATATGCGCAGCGCAGGCGCGCTCGCCGCACGATGGCGCGAGAGCGGGCCCGCCGCCCGCACGCCCGCCTCCCACACGCCCGCCGCCCGCATGCCCGCACACCCACAAACCCGCCCGCCTGCACGCTGCCTACACACCCGCCGTCCACACGCCCACGCACCCGTCACCTGCACGTTCGCTACCCTGGCGCCACACCACCACACTCACCGCCCTTGCGCACGAGCTGCAAGGGTCCAGCCTCGCAGAAGACAGCCGCGCTCTGCGCGCCCGCGTGGCTGTTCCTCGTGCGGTGCGTGGTGCGCAGACCTCGGCCGTGCAGGCGCATGGAACGGGTGGGGCGCTGGGCTACGGGGATCCCGCAGGCATGTGGTTCGCACCGGGGCCTGCGCCCGCGCTGCGCGGGCGAGACGATGGTGGCGGGGCGGCGGCAGGGAGGGGTAGGTGATGCGAGTTGGAAGTCCGAAACGAAGGCGCGCAGCGGCGCGAAGCGAAGTCGAGTGAAAGAGAGCGAATGAAGAGAGCAGAAGGAGGAGGGGCAACGCGAAGTGTAGAAACGCTGATATTCGTAGCCGGTACATACTACAATTTATACTACAAGCTGATAGGAGTATTGTACAGTATTTACATGGGAGCAATCACAGGCAGTTTCGAGAGCTGGAGCTCGAACGGCCGGACACAACAGAAACGTACATAAAGTGACGACGCACCCGTCATTTCTTCGTCAACAGTTGCGTAGTTTTGCTGCGCATCGTCATACAGTGGAGGCGGATGCTGGGATTGATTTTTGCATGCGAGAGCTAGGAAGAATAAGGTCAAACGAGACGGAACTGGGAGTAGCGGAGGCAGGGAGAGAGGATCCGGGAAAGCGGCCCGGCCCGGAAGACTGAATGGAGCGCGACTTGTAACTCCAACAGTAGGAGGGCGGCGGGGAGCAGGGCGGTGGGGAGCAGGGTGGTGGCAGGGAGTAGGACGGTTGCAGGGCGGAGCGAGACGGCGGTGGGGAGGAGCGAGGCGGTGGCACGTGCGTGCTGAGCGTTGTGACGCTGTACGCCTTGCGATGGTCGAGCGCACCCTTGCGCGCTCCCTGGTGCGCAGGTGCAGTACGCGCCGCCGGGGACGGATTGTCTCCCGGTGCCCTGATCATATAGTATTAGTGTAGTACAAACTTACATTGCTACAATACAACTCCCATGAGCCTCCAGGCCTGCCTCTGGCCCTGCCCCAGCCCCCCGGTATTCTAATTGCCAAAAGCGGTAATCAAAACGGCTCGGGCGGCTCGGAGCGGCTCACGAGCCGCTCATGAGCCAATTAGAGCACTTGCTGAATTGGCATAGCCGATGAGATCGGTTCGGCTCGGCTCGGCTCAGAAATGGCTCGGCTCACCAGCTCAGCCCGAGCCGAGCCGAGCCGCGGCAACACTAACTTGTGTTTTGAAACAACAAGTACAATACTGCCTGAGTTGTATTTAAACCCTAGGTTATGATACAAATTAAGCCAGAATTCTCTTGTCTTTATGCTGCCTGTTCAACCACTTTTATAACCTTTGTGAGGCCAAAATCACAAGTCTTTTATGTGATAGGGATATTTGTGACACTTAGGTGAATCATAGATAAAGCCCTCAAAAAAAGCAAACTGGCAACCATTTTGCAAATGGCTGTACATATATGCAATTCCACTCTCTTGGCAGTGGTGCCTGGCACTCTATTTCCGGGGTTGTGTGGGCGTGGGAATACTGGTGAAAACGCGTGATTGTCACCACGTGAGTAGCACAGTGCCGCGCGTCCTGCAAGCAAGAGTCCTTCGTACATCTACCTTCGGTCTCAGCATGTCCAGAACTTCATATGATAGGTACTCTCCCCCGACGTCGGTTCTGCCCTACCTACTCACAGCGCGCCCATCAGATACTTGACTGTGTTTTCCCCGGAAGGAAGGCTATACCAAGTCGGTAAGCAATACCATTCACTGCTCACCACCCATAGCCCTTATGATATCGACAGAATACGCATTCAAGGCAATCTCTGGTTCTGGGCATACTGCCATATCAGTTCGTGGGAAGGATACTGCTGTCGTTATCATCCAGAAGAAAGTCCCAGTGCGTCCCCGTAATACCCCGCGCTACAATCCATGACGCGTCTTCAGGACAAGCTTTTGGATGCCTCCACCATCACGCATCTCTTCAGCATAACACCCACAATCGGTTGTGTCATGACTGGCCTCATAGGTTCGTAAATCTCTCCTACATTCAGATGTCAAATTCGAGCCCATCGCGCACAGCCGATGCACGCGCCCAGGTGACTCGCGCTCGTCAAGAGGCTGCCGACTACCGCTATAAATTCGGATACGAGATTACGCCTGACGCCTTAGCACGGAGGCTGGCCAACATCAATCAGGTGTACACGCAACGCGCGGCCATGCGCCCACTCGGCATCTGTGAGTCGTTCAGCCTATGTGTCTACCCATCCGCCAACTAACGGCGTTAGCCATGATCCTCATTGGCATCGATTTCGAGTTTGGGCCGCAGATATTCAAGCTTGACCCTGCCGGCTACTTCGTTGGGTTCCACGCCACCGCTGCAGGACAAAAGCAACAGGAGGCTATGAACCACTTGGAGAAGAAATGGAAGAAGCTCGACAATGGCCGAGGTGCAGACGACGCGGTTGCTGCTGGGAAGACAATAAGCCGCGCGGAGGTTATCGAGGTGGGTTCTGAGAAGCTGTTGTCCACCCTATGAGCACTTACCCTCCACGCAGCTGGCTATCGAGGCACTTTCGACAGTTCACGCGACAGATTTCAAGGCAGGCGAGGTGGAAATTGGCATCGTCTCAACAAGCGAGGAGGAAGATGTCAAGACACGAGGATTGTGGCGCACACTCAGCGAGAAAGAGCTTGACGAGCATTTGTCCGCATATGCGGAGAAAGATTGAATGTAGATTAGGACGCAGATGTCTCACGATTCCTGTATCATTGCGCCAATGACGGCTCTGCTTCGAGACTCCTGGCCTAGATATATGCAAGGATTATGGATGAGCGCCTGGCAGCCGCTACAGTCGTTGCAGAGAGGCGCCGCCGCTCTAGAGGCCACGACAAAGAGCGTTTTCAGGAGCGCGTGGAAACACAATGCACAGGCCACTGACCAGAACAGCGTCAATCTCCGAGTCCTCCAAGTGGCTGATCCTTGGCCGCCAAAGGTGTTCTGGAGCCTCCCAGAACTCATTCAACACCGGCTTCCCAGAGGCCGTGCGGGCACTTGAGCCTGAAGTCGCAGGGGTACCCTGGTATTTCTTCAGAAAGTCAGAGAACGCCTCCTTAAACTGCGCCGGCGCTGCGGGGTGAGGGTGCTGAGGCTGTGGGCCTGGCGGAAGATGTTGACCATGAGCTCAACTGCACCAAGTAAGTCCAACACACCCACCAGATGGCCATTTACGCTTCCCGAGGAACGAAATGAGCGGCTTGTGTGCGACACGAATGGACGGATGCATGGAGTTGGCTACGAAGTCTCCGTGCCGGGTGATGACGGAGTGTACTCGAGTACAGCGTGGTCTTATATACTATCAGTGGCGCGGTGTTCGCCACCCCGGCCCGCGCGCATGGGGTGCATGCTTTTGTACTTGCAATATCTCACCCAAATCGATACTGTGTGTCATGAAATCTCTCCAGAAGGTACTCCATATGTACAATAGTCTTCTCGTCTTGGTTTGGAGTGAAGAAATACATTTACCATGATGCCAGAGCGATGCCGGTCGAAAGGGTACAGTGTTCGCCACTTACCCATACCCAGGATGAATCTACATCTGAAGGTGGATTGAACAGGTTTTTCACCTCGGAAACATTGCATATAGAATATGTATGTGCTTTGGATTGATGCTATGAAGTTTTAGGATGACCAGAAGTGTCAGTAACATAGCAGGGTGCTAATAAAGCCCAAGATTGCAGCATTTGAGCAGTATATCGCAGATTTTCAAAGATTCAGATCACTCCTCAGTGTCGCACTACATACACAATGAAATGCATTGAATATACATACAATACAGAAGAAACGAAAGGAATCGGTGCAGATTTGCGGCGTGCAAGGCCAGGTGGCGAACACTGTACGCTCTGGCGCTTAGTGGCGAACACCGCGCCACTGATAGTAAGCTCAGCGCTCCCAACCGCTGCCAACTGTTCACGTTGATCTCAAGCACCGGAGAGCATCAGACTGCACCCATAGGCTCAATAAAAGACTCCATGGTATTAGCGCTGATGTATCAACCGTAGATGGTGGAAGATACAAGGAGTGCAATAAATAATACGCCACTTCACAACCTTGGACTCAAGATCCGAATTGATAACCAATTGACAAGAACTGTAGCCATTCCACAGATGAGTAGCCGTCTAATTGACTGCATCGTGGCGCGAAAACGGGTTAACCGCCTAGCAATGGAAGGGAACGGGATTACACTTGAACGATGCTTCATTGACGATTGACCTGCTCAATGAAGAGCCCCAGTTGAATGACGGCCATGTTCAAGTCGTAAAGCGCGTGATTTTCATCCGTGGAGACTGTGCCCGCGCTTGCGACGCTGGGATCCGAGGAAAAGGTCGGAGTTGCAGAGCTGCTAGAGCTGGAGCTACTAGAGCTGGAGCTACTAGAGCTAGAAGACGTATGGGTCGAGGAAGTCGTAGAGCTCGTCGTCTTCTCGGCGGAAGATGTAGTAGAGGTTTTGGTCGATGTCGACGTCTTCGGTTCCGTGCTGGTGGTAGAAGGGGGTGGCGGTGGCGGTGGTTTGCTTGTCGTCTTCGGGGGCGGAGGAGGCTCCGTTGACGACGGCTTTGGCGGAGGAGCTCCAGAACCAAATTCCCATTCTCCATGAATGGTGCCCGTGCTCAGAGGTGCAAAGAACTCGAAGAGCCCGTCCGAGAAGTCGAGCTGCCCGAAAGAACAGCCTTCGCCTTGAGCATTGGGTGCGGGGCACTGTCACTGCATGAGCGGGCTCACGAGGGGTAGAAAAGAGGTGCGGTACTTCGTCCATGATGGTGGCCGTGGTGGTTTTCCCACCATACGTGATGGTGATGGTCTCGTGGCAATGTTCACCGCTGCCGTATTGCTGGAGACACGTCAGTAAGAAAGACGGGTTCTAGCAGCCTTGCTCACTTACAGCTGAATTCAGGGCCACGATCTGAGGATGAGCAGACCTCTGTCAGTTGCACCACAAGAAACGAATGAGTCTACACGCACAAAGTCGCTTGCTGTATTCGTATCACCGCACGCACCAAGCCCCGCATCGAAGTTGGTGAACCGGGTATCGGAAAACCGTTTGGCGAGATGCCCGGTCGTGCGGTTTTTCGAGCCGAAGGACAACCTAGCATGGGAATTCCTCTTCGAGTGCGGCTCAGCAGAGGTGACGGAAAACAAAGTGAGAAAGAGAGCAAGGATGCTGGCAGATGTGAGTGAGTGCATGGTGCAATGTGCTGGTATAATATGATATGTTTGGTCGAAAGCAGCGGTGAAAGAGAGTCAACCGGATAATGAGAGACGATGAAGGGCGTCACCGTGCGCGTGGTGGTAGTTCGAGAACAAGACCGCAACAGGCCGCGCGCGACGCGGCTATGTGATTATCATCACGGCGTTCATGCGCCGCAAAGGCAGGCCCCTGGTGACGCTCCCGGCCCGCAGAAGCAACCTGAGCACCAGGTTCTCAACCGGTTCTCTGAGCTCGTCCACGGCTGCCGTGGCTCTAGCCTCAGGTACATACATGATATTTATGCGTTACGTTGCTCACACATATTGTATGTGCATGATAGATGCGCCACAAGAGCGAACTCAGGTCTCAAGACATCCATCCCTGGGCTGCAGTCAAGGGCAATGGTCAAGGGGTGGTGATAAAATGACGCGTGAATCGAAAATTCCTCAGGCTCGGAATATACTACAAACGGCCGAAGGCAGGTGTTTCGAACCCCCTCGGGTCAACGCGAACACCTGACGGTACCTGCGAGCCCTCCTGCACATACTTGGGTCCCGCCGCTGCCCGCATGCGCTTGTCGAAGAACGTCCCGAAAGAATCTGACCCAGAAGCAACTTGCATATGTTCCACAGAACGAAAACACTGTGACAGAGTCACGGCGATGTCGATAGAGTCCGGAGAGCCGGAGGTGTACCTGGCGAGTTGGACTTGGGCGGCTGATAATGCTAATTTGGAGGAGGAAAAGACAAGCAGCATGGCGCAGCTGGTATAGCGCGCAGGGCCCATATAACATCGGTCACCCTGAGGTCCCTCGATCGAAACGAGGTGCTGCTACTTCTTCTTTTGTCCCGGAAGCGGCGTACGACGTCAGATGACTTGACTGAAGCTCCAAGCTTCACAATCGATCATGTAGAGCGCGAGTCTCCTCTTTCCAAACCAGCATACAACAAATTGCAACCCCGATGGCAGCCTCAGAGACGGGTTACTACTTAGGCATCGACGTGGGCACCGGCTCCGCGCGCGCCGCACTCGTCAAGGCCGATGGCACTGTCGCCGCCTCCGCCGCGCGCGACACGCAGACGTGGCGCGACTCCGCGGATCACCGCATCTTCGAGCAGTCCACCGCGGACATCTGGGTGGGCATCTGCGCCGCCGTACGCGACGCGCTCGCCGCCGTGCGCGCCGCGCCGGCCGACGTGAAGGGCATCGGCTTCGATGCGACGTGCTCGCTCGCGGTGACCACCTGGGACGGCGAGTCGGTCGTCGTTACGCGCGGGGCGCAGCTTGGCGAGCTGGGCGAGCGCAATGTCGTGCTGTGGGCCGATCACCGCGCGGAGAAGGAGGCGGATCTAATCAACGGCACGGGCTCCTCCGTGCTGGACTACGTCGGGGGGACCATCAGCGTGCGTGCTTCTTCCTGCGAGTGCCGCATCGCTGGTCGATCATGCAGGCTATCTTTGTGCAGCTTGAGATGGAGATCCCGAAGATTCTATGGCTGAGCCGGCACATGGCGCCGGAGCGCTTTGCGCGCTGCCAGTTCTTCGACCTCCCGGATTTCTTGACGTACCGCGCGACAGGCGCGCGCACGCGCTCGCTCTGCTCGCTCACGTGCAAGTGCACGTACGTCCCCGGCAAGGGCTGGGATCAGAACTTCTTGTCGCAGATTGGCCTTGATGTGCTCGTGGAGAAAGGCTTTGATGCGCTGGGGAACGACGTGTTGACCGCGGGCGCACCGGTCGGCAGCGGCTTGTCGGAGAGCGCGGCGGAGGAGCTCGGTCTGCTGCCTGGCACCCCCGTTGGCAGCGGAGTGATTGACGCGTACGCTCCCTTTCACGTGTGCGCGGGGTCGAGCAGTTGCTCACGTTGGGCAGGTACGCTGGCTGGCTGGGAACTATCGCTGCGCGGCACGAGGAGGGGGGAATTATCTCCCCTCCGGTATCGCTGCATGAATCCGCCCACAGACTTGCTGCGGTCGCTGGCACGAGCACCTGTCACCTTGTCCAGGTACGTCGTGCGCCCCAGCCACTTGAGGGCCTCCCTTGACATCCCCCGCACCGTAGAGCAAAGAAGGTATTTTCGTCAAGGGTGTTTGGGGACCATATAGGGTACAGCACTCTGTCTGAACTGCGGAGCCCTGCGTGTTTCTGATATGGATGGCATAGGACGCAGTTTTCCCTGGATGGTGGATGAACGAAGGCGGGCAGTCCTCTACAGGACAAGTGCGTGTGCATGTTTCTGCTGCGCCGCACCCTGACACGCTTCCAGCTGATCGACTTCACGGTCACCACGCACCCCGCCTACGGCGAACTCAAAGCGCTCGCCCAGCAGCAAAACAAGAACATCCACGAAGGTGCGGGCGGGGATCCGCTCTCCCCCTCGTAAGTACGCGCGCACTCAGGATTCCCCCGCAGTTCTGCGCGAGACGCTCGACCAGATCCGCACGGCCGAGGGCGCCGAATCGTGGACGGAGGTGGTTGCGCACATGCACTTCTACCCAGACCTGCACGGTGCGTGTGGGCCACCACCTTTCGCGCAGAGCATGAGCCGCTGACGGAGTGCGCCTCGGCAGGCAATCGCTCGCCCATCGCAGACCCGCGCATGCGCGGCGCCATCACCGGCCTCGCCCTCGTACGTCGCCTCCTCCCTTCCACCTCCAGCCCCCACCCTCACCCCCCAACGCCACAGGATGCCTCCCTGCACGATCTCGCGCGCAAGTACGCCCTCGCGCTCGAGGCGATCGCGCTGCAGACGCGGCACATCATCGACACGCTCAACGGCGCGGGCCACGCCGTGCGCGCACTCTACCTCTCCGGCTCGCAGGCGCAGAACGGCGCGCTCATGCGCCTCTTCGCGGACACGTGCGCCGTTCCCGTCGTCCTTCCGCGCGCGCACGCCGCGGCCGTCGTGCTTGGCGCCGCCATGCTCGGGCGCTTTGCTGCGCAGCAGCACGGCGGCGGCGGATATGCGGGCGACGCGGCGGCGGTATTGTGGGACGTCATGCAAGAGATGACGCCACCTGGGACGGTTGTGCTTCCTGCGGCGGGCGAGAGGGAGAAGAGGCTGCTTGAGGCGAAGTACAGGATCTTCCTAGAGTCGATTGAGATTCAGAAGCGGTGGCGGGGCGAAATCGATGCGGCAGCCAAGTAAGATATGAGGCAAGAGAAACGGGTATCGCAGCTCCAAATCACTGTAGTTTTTACTTTGTTATTCTTGCTTGCATCTGCCGTCATCCAAGTAGAGATAGTGCAGCACAGCGATGGTGCGAGATCTGTGTGCGTTGTTGATATAGGCGCCGTGTGCCCGCATAAGGCAACACTAGCACCACCCGCGACCCGAACGAAATGCAAGCTTGCGCGCACGCTACGCCGCGCCGCGCAATGTTCATTGCTCCCTTCGGGGATGCATACGAAAAAATTGGAACGATACAGAGAAGATTAGCATGGCCCCTGCACAAGGATGACACGCTGTTTCAGAGTGGTAGACCTACGGGTCTCAATATTTATTTTCTTTATTGCACATAGAACCTGCATGGAACGATGGATCAAACATCGTTATAGCACTCTAGCTGCGCGGCGAGCAGAGTTCGCCGTCGCGTGGGCTTTGTACATGGCACCTCTCTTGCCCTGTTAGCCCAGTAAGGGGTGAAGCAGCGCAACGACTGAAGTAACACCCGCAGAGGCATCCGAGCTCTGCACGGCAAGGGCTGACCGCAGCGGCGAAGTCCCGTTTTCAGGACGTGGGAGCTCGACAGTCGGTGTGCGCGTTTAACTAGCCTTCACAAACGATATCATGCAAGCCTCCGGTACCCGAAGTACCTGACGTTACTTCAATCACCCGGGAGTATGATGCATGGAAAACGGCATGTAAGGTCTGTGCGGTGCATACAACATTTTGGGTCTGCGAACGGTAGCATAAAGTGACAAGATGTGTGCGTAAATCCGGCTCTCTACGCCTCCTTGACCTTGACAGAACCGCGGAGTAGACCGGTCTGGTGGGAGAATGAGCGGAAAGCGAGAGGACTGCGCAAAGAGACCCACATACCCGGCGAGCGGCAATGAGACCGACTTTCTGTCCAGGAACAGCGGAACGGGCGATTGTCGATGCCTTACCGATGTGCTGGTGGTTACCACCACCGTGAGGGTGGTCCACGGGGTTCATAGCCACACCACGAGTACGGGGCCAGCTACAAATAATTCGTTAGAAAGTGTGAACATAGCCTCAGAAGGGAAGCTGTACTTGTAGCGCTTAGCCTTGTATTTGTGGTATGCGCGGCCAGCCTTGAGCAAAGGCTTGTCGATACGGCCACCGCCAGCGACAATGCCGATCGTCGCACGCGAGCTCCCAGAGACCGTCTTCTTCGAGCCGGAGGGGAGACGAATGCGGGTTTTGTTCTCATCGGGAGAGTGGCCGATGATGGTGGCATAGTTGCCAGAGGTGCGAGCGAGGGTACCGCGGTCACCGACCTTCTCCTCGACGTTGCAAACGATGGTACCCTCGGGGCACGCAGAGACGGGGAGGACGTTCCCAACGGCAAGGGTGGCCTTCTTGCCGGCGTAGATGAAGGCGCCCGTGTGGAGGCCCTCAGTGGCGATGAAAGTCTCCTGGCGGAGCTTATAACGGTAGGGGTCGCGGAAGACGACACGGGCGAGGGGTGCACCACTGCCTGAAGCGTCAGGCTACAGGTGAAGCATGATGCTTAGATCAACGCACCGGCCGGCGTCGTGGATGATTTCCTTCACAATGCCACGGATATAGCCATTGCGCTCAGCGTAATCGAGCGGGCGCAGCTTTGCCGGTGCCTTGTTATGGTGGGTGTGCGCCTTGAACTGGTAGCGGGTGTATCATATCAGAACATGTCTCAGTAGACGGTGCAGCACGAACGTACGATGGCATGCGAGCGCCTTTGTGCGCGAATGACCCGACCCATTGTGGATTCTGTGGATTATATGCGTCAGTATTCCTGCCCGAACCAATGGCGGGGGGAGTGAGGGTCGCTGATGTGCCGCCGGTGGTACACCCAGACCGTGCCAGGGCCATCCACCCCCAAAACCACCGTTTCCAGCAGCGATTTTTGCATGGGTGCAGCGGAATGACGTCCGGCGTCCACGGGAACGTCAAAACCAGTGCAATGGAGGGAACTACTCACAGTTTTGCGTATTGAGGGGAACCGTCGTCCTTGTGAATAGACTTTGCAGTTGCCTCCAGACCAAGTCTGAGCGCCGCCGGTTTTTTCGGCAAACGCCGGCTGTGTACGGTCAACTCAGGTTAGCTCTCGATCTTATCTCCCCTCGTCCAATCGTAATTGCGCTTGCACACTTCCAGAGAGCTACGCAGTGGTGTGAATTCAGCACGCTAAGCTTGGAAGCATGATTCGATTTTCTGTGGCCTTGGTTGTGCCAGCCTATGGCATGTCTGACATGCTGTCTTTGGGCCTAGTTGGTCCGATCTCCGAATCCTGCTGATCTCTCTGGAAGTCTTACTCGCTTCAAGCTGGACTTGGACCGGCTAGTATTCCTGCGAACGTCGATATTCCTCTATCATTGTCTTGGCGTGGCTAGCTCGGTGTCGTTGTTCTGAGGGTCTCTTTAATCGCGCACCGTGTGCCCACCCATCACCTTGACTTTCCCCGCGGTGCGTTTAAACGTTCAATATTTCAATGCCTGTATAGGTTGTGGGCCCAGTGTGGAGAATCGTTTCCAATCAAATGTTGCGGAGCTAGTTCTGCTACTACTATCAACGATCGCCAAACTACGTATATGGCTGAGCGGCTTTAGGGGCGATAGGCAATTTTGGCTTGCCGAGTCCTCCTGATGCGTCCCGGGGGCACTATCAGGGGGAATAGAGATGCAGGGCGGGCGTAAGGGAGCGTCATGCGTTGAGAAATGGGATGTAGTGATGGTGTGTCTGCTTCTGAATGGAACGTGTAAGAAGGGGCATGATCGCTTGGGAATGACGGATGCGGATTGCGAAGAAGTACGGTAGAAGCAAGATCAGTGCATATGAAGGGCGGCATATATAGCTTTGGATGCGCCGCAACAGCAGGCGATGCCCAATCCTCTCTGTGCGGTCGAGGGACGCGAGGTGCGTGTACCGGGGAGGGGTAAGTATATTGTTGACTGTTCCCGGAAAGGAAGAAGTTCCCACGGGGGGATGTTCCCCGTGGGCAAGTTTTTGGGCAACGGCCGGGTTTGGCGTCGAGCAGCTCAGTGCCGCCGTCCAGCAAGCCAGTCCAAGCACATCCTCGCCCGCACCCGCCCTCCCAAAGCCCGTCTCCCGCCCCGTGCATGCTCTCCCTCGTCTTTTCTCTTTAATCCAGAGCATCACTCGCTGCAGAGCTGTACGCTGTCCCACAAGCAGCCCATCAGTCGCATCACCACGCCCTTCAGCGTCCCGCATACCGCCAGACCACCATTCCACCCATCGCGTTCCTCCGCGACTGCTCTGCTCCGATATCACTCTGTTTCGAGCCCCTAGCTGCCATTTATGATTCACCTCGACCACCCGCCCTCCGTCTCCACCCCCACCACGCAACCTCTCGGCCTCCAGAACAATGACCACTTCTCTTGGAACACTATCCAACGAGATTCAGAGCCACGCGCCCTTCACAAAGACAACTCGCCCTCAGTCGCTCCCGCGTCGATAACTGCCCCCTTTTCCACCATTTCTCCCGACAAGAACGCGCAGAATACTTCCCCGGCCCTCCGCCAGTCCTCCCTCACCCCGCCTCCGAGCTCCCCAAAACGTGAAGGCGATCCAGAGTCTGCTTCCGCGCCCGCACCTTCATTTGCACCTCAGCGTGCATCCGTTGGGCCCTCACCGACTGCTCAACAGGACGCGACTGCAGAGAACCCGGCGCCATCACGGCCTCTCACCCCGCTCAGTGAGCTCTCCCCTGTACCGGATGAAGAGGCTCCTTCAGACCCCCCAAACGCCGACAGGGGTGAAGGCCCCTCATCACTCCTGTCCTCGACCTCCTCCCCCGCCCGGCAGAATCCCGTGAACGCGGAGGCGTCCTCTTCACAAATACGGATATCTCCTTCCCGTCCCCTCCCCTCTCACTCACCTCACAGAGCTTCGTCTTCCGCTCCCGGAGGAGCAGGTTCCAGCCCGAAGGTTGCGTTAATACTCGAGCTGAACGCCGAGTTGCTCAAGTGCGGCCTCTCATCCTTTCGACCCCTCGATTTTACTGATCTGCCGCAGAATTTGTATGGAGTTTCAAGCTCGCACAATCCCCACCGATGACCAGAGATACCATCAGTCCGTTCCCTCTCCGCTCGAGGGTTCCCGACGACGCTAATATGCATGCCACAGGTACGGTACCCGGCTACAATCCAACCTCACCTGGCTTGCTGCAGCTGCCGATGCGCACAACGCGCAGAACCGTCATCCCCTCCCAATAATGCAACCCCCTCCGCCAATAGATATTATCCCTATGGATCGCATACGGCAACTTTATGCCGCGATGCCTGCTGTGTTCGCGCGGGACATGGCGCGAGCAAAGGGCCAACCGGTCCCGCCTCAGTCCACGCCGACGCTCAAGCGCGAGCGTGCGGGAGACGAGCCAGAAATTGCGATGAAGCGACGCGACACGGGGGAGAGCAAACCTGGTATGGGTATGCCACCACCGGCGACGCCCTCGCCTGCCTCAAAACCTGTGCCAACGTCTGTCCAGCCGTTCCCGGGCGGGCCGATCCCGCCGACGGCAACTCCTGCAGACCGCGCCCGCATGTTGCAGATGCGCCAGGCACAAATGCATACGCAGCAGCTACAGGCGCAGAATGCGCAGGCACAAGCCGCGCGGCAGATGTCGCCACCGCAGAGTGCAGGCCTTGGCGCTGGCGTAGGCATAGGCCAAGGCCAAAACCAGCCTGCCGGTTCACACCCACACCACAACACCATACAGCAGGTGGTCAGCACCTTTGGGCAGCAAGGGCTCGCATATATGCAGCAGCTGAACGACCCCAATAGTCCGTTTGTAAAGTACATGGTCGAGCAGATACCGAACTTTATGTCGCTGCCGCTGCAACAGCAACTGAAGAACATGCAGCAAGCCCAGGTACGTCTCGTGATTGCGAAACCTGACTGGTGCTGATTCAGACTCACCCTCCAGCAAATGATACAGCAGAGGCGACTGGCGGCGCACCAGCAGCAGCAGCAGCAGCAGCAGCAGCAACAGCAGCAGCAGCAGCAGCAGCAGCAGCAGCAGCAGCAGCAGCAACAGCAGCAGCAGCATCAACAACAACAACAGCAGCAGCAGCAGCATCAACAACAACAGCAGCAGCAGCAGCATCAGCAGCAACAGCAGCAACAGCAGCAACAGCAGCAGCAGCAACAGCAACATTTACAACAGCAACAGCAGCTGCAACAACAGTTGCAGCAACAGCATCACCCACAGCAGTCTCAGCAACAGCAGGCTCTTCACCAACAAGGGGGCCTCGGCAACCTTGGCCTCAGCGGGCTGACCAGTCAAACACCGTCGCAGCTGCAGATGGCCGTGCAAGCGCAAAACGGGCTGTCAACAAGTGGAATCGACCCGCGAACGGGCGGCCCCTCGTTGACGCAGGCGCAGATCCAGCAGCTCAGCGCTATGCCCCCGCAGCAACGGCAGCTCTTCCTCATGCAGCAGCAACAGAGCCAGCAGCACCAGCAGCAGCTCGCGCGCAACGCGGCCCTCGGGGGTGCGGGCAGCGGGCTCATGGGCCAGCAGTTCGGCACGGGTGCGGGCAGCAGCGCGATCAACGCCGCGTTCCTCCAGCAACATCAGCAGCAGCAGCAGCAGCAGGCGCGCCTGCAGCATCAGCAGTCGCTCGGCGACGCGACGGCGTTCACAGGCGTGTCCGTCGGCAACGCTGGCGTCCCTGGCATCGCACGCAGCACCCGCTCTCCGTCTGACTCGGCGCACTCGCCACTCACGCCGCGCAGCATCCAGCAGCAGCAGCAGCAGCAGCAGGCCCAGCAAGGCCAACAGCAGCCACACACGCCACAGAGCCTCGAGTACCAGCGCGCGCTGATGATGCAGGCCGCGCAGCGCCAGGTGAGCTCGCCCGCGCCCGGCGGCGGCTTTGTCAACCCGCAGCAGGTCGCCGGCACGTTTGGCGGCGGCATCGGCGTTGGTGCGCTCGCGAACGGAAGCTACAGCGCGAGCCCGCCCGGCTCCGCGCACAGCCGCACGTCGTTTCCCGGCACCGCCGCTGCGCCGTCGCCGGGCGCGGGATGGCCGACGGGCGGTGGCGGCGGGTGGCAGGGCGGTGCGGGGATGGGCGGCGGGATGGGCGGGCTCGACGCGGCGGCGTTTGGATACGGCTCGGGCGACGCGCAGGGCGGGTTTGGCGGCGATGCGCTGGGCATGGACGCGATGGATCCGCCGGAGATCGCGTTCAACGACATCTTCAATATGCCCGGGTAGGCATGCTGATCTGGCTTGTGTCGTTGTGCTACGCTCTCCTGCTCTCGCTTTGCTCTCTGCTACTTACTGTTACCTACCTACCCACGCTACTTACCGCTCCCCCCGTTTTCGTGTGTGTCCTGAGGTGTGTGCTGTTGTCGTCGACCCGTCCTCTGTCAGCTCTCTCTCTCTCTTACTCCCTTTTTTCGTTTGTGTATTTCGTGCAAGGTCTGTCTTGTGTAGTGTATGCAGATGATCTTTTATGATTTTATTACGAAGGCGTTTTTTGGTTTTTGCGCCAGATTCCATTTGATGTGATGTGTGCGATCTCTGTAAGTATGTGCGTTTGCTCTCGCGACGTGCGTGTAGTGGCTGTGCTGTACGTGGTTGCCCCGCGCGGTCCGACGCGCCCGGGAAGAGGCTGCAATATCATACCGGTCCCGAGACTGCGCAACCGTTACTTACCACCAACAGTCCCCTCAGATGCCGTTCGCAAACCTCTCGCCGCACGAAAAAGACGCGTTCTTCGCGCTGCTCGACGAGTGCGCGCGCCGATCGTGCCCCCGATCGCGCTGATTGCATGACAGGTACTTCGCGTCGCGCCCGGACATCCTCCCGCGCGCAGGCGGGGGCCCTGGCGCGCACGGCGCCGCACCGCCGCAGGTCCCCCAGGCAGCGGTGGCCGCTGCACAACGCGCGTTCGCGAACCCCGCAGCGACGCGTGCGCTCGCGGCGGGCTTTCAGCGCGCCGCGACAAGTGCGGGTGCCCCCGCCTCCGTCGCTGCTCTTGCTGCGCCCTCCTTCGCCGCTGCCGCGCCCTCTCTCGCTGCCGCTGCAGTCACCACTACGGCGTCTGCATCCCCAACACCCCCGCCCGCCCCCGCGCCGCGCTCGATGCCCCCGCCGCCCGGTGCGCGCTCGATGCCGCCCCCACCCGCGCCGCGCCGGCGCGACCCGACGCCCCCCAGCCCACCTCCAGGACCGGACCACGAGCTCAATCCGGAGCCGGAGCCGGAGCCCGCGCTGTCGGTGCGCGGGCGCGTCGCCGCCGCCGCGCAGCAGTTCTCCGCGCCGCCGCCGCCACGCGCGGCACACATGCCCGCGCACAAGGCGGCGGACACGGGCGAGGGCCGCGGACTCGTCGTGCAGAAGGTGCGCACGGCCACACGCTCTCCCCGTCTTCGCGTCCTGATGCGTGCGAGCGCCAGAAATTCGGCGACGTGGACGTGTCCTCGACCACCGGGATGCTCCGCTCGCTGCGCGGGTCGACCGCCGCGAAGCATGCGGTGCCGCCGACCGTGCGCACGCCGTCCGCGTTCGAGAGGAAGAAGAGCGCGTTTGCGCCGCCGCCGGTGCGCCGCGCGTCGTCGTCTGTCTCTCCCGCGCCGGAGCCCGAACCCGAACCGGAGGCGCAGGAGGAAGAAGCGGCAGCGGCGGGCGAGTGGGCAGAAGCATTATACGATTTTGCGAGCGAGGTGCGTGGTGTGTCGGTATGTGTCGGTGCTTGCGCGGCGCTGATCGTGAGCGTGGGTGCGATCCACAGGAGGCGAGCGATCTGCCGCTGCAGGCGGGGCAGCATGTGCTCGTCACGGAGCGAACGTCGGACGACTGGTGCGTACAGCACGCAGATCCCCACGCTAGCCATGCGCTGATCGTCGGTGAGCAGGTGGACCGGCGAGGCCAATGGCAGGAGCGGGCTCTTCCCCGCGACCTACGTCAAGGTGCTCTAGCCGACGACGACGACATTTGCTATCTGTATTATCACCGCACTGTTATGCAGCAAAAAAAACCAATGCTTGATTATAGTCATCAAGTCCGAGCCCCAGCAAACATGAGAGATATGACGCGGCACGCGCAGTGTCCGTCGTGGTCTATATACAGGATGTCCAAGTCTACAATGTGTGGTGCGTGGTGTGGGGGATAGTAAAGTACAGTGACAAAACGATGATAGACTAGGATGTGCGCAAGAGTGAGAGATACAGAGCGCCGGAGCAGGAGAGAGAGAAAGGCGGAAGGAAGGGAAGGGAAGAGATAAACAATCGATGCCGTGCGGTCCAAGGTCCGATCAAAGAGCGTCGTGTATTTGAGTGAATGTGCCCTCTAGCAACGAGGGGTGTCCCGTCAAATCCAGAGCAGAGCCACGCCGCGGCCGCCTTACGTGTCCGCGGCATCCCCACGCGAACCCCCGCGGAACATCACCGAGCGCGAGTGCGCCAGCCTGCGCAGGTGGAACGCGCCGGCGCCCGACGCCGTCGCGCTCGCACTTGCGTGCAGCGGTGTCTCAGCCTCGACAGGCGTGTGGTGCGCCGCGACCTTCGCCGCGGCGCCCCACATGCGGCTCAGGAAGCCGCCCGGCGCGGTGCGGCTCGATGAGATTTTCGTCGCGGCGGGCGACGGCGACGGCGCGGAGAACCCGTCCTCGATGAGGCGTATGCCGCCCTCAATCGTCGCGTCCGACGCGACCGAGGCCGTGCGCCCACGGCGGTACCCGACGGCTGCGGGGACGGGCCGCAGGACGAAGCTACGCTCGGGGGCCTCGGCAATGAAGCGGGAGCGCTCAGTGGGCTCAGAGACGTCGTCGTCTGAGATGTAGTCGTCTGAAGAGTAGCTCGAGGAGCCCTCTGTCGCCGAGCCCGCCTCCGAGTCGCCGCTAATGCTGCTGATGGCGCTGGGCGGCGTGGCGAGCTCTCGGGGATGTGCACATTGTGCAGGGGCAGAAGCATGACTGAGGTACGTCGATCCGAGACGCTTTGCGACCTTCTGCACGGTACCGCTCAGGTTCTGTGCTGTGCTGGGAATGACGATGGAGAGAGGGGCAGCGGGAGGGGGAACCGAAGCGGGTTCCGAAGGCGGCGCAGGCTCGCTCGCAGGTGCAGGTGCAGGTGCGGGCAGAGGGCGCTCCGGCTCCTCGTGCGGCGGAGTGGGCGGAAGCGCTTGAGCCTGCTCGCGCGCCTTGCTCGCCTGGGCAACGACGCTGACTGCCTTTTTCCGGGCTTCTTGGTTCCGTGGTGGAGCCGGAGACATAAAAGGCTCAAAGTGGCGACACGCCTCGGGCTCATCAAAGCGCAGGTCGTAGTCGAGTAGGAAGAGTAGCTGCTTCTCCATCAGGTTGATCTCGGCCAGGTCAAAAATGTCCGCAAAATTCTCCCAGTGCATGTTCTTCGGCGAAGAGTCGTTGAGATACTTCGCGGCGACGATGAGGGTCGCAAGGAACACCCGGTGCCGGGTGCAGGGGAGCCCTATGACGCAGAAGACATCAGAACAAAGTTGAGAGTGAGGGTTGGTCGAGAGCTCACCTTTCGCCATTTTGGGAAGTTTCGTTTGCAGACGCTGGAGGTATACCAGCGTCGTAAGGAGGGTGGGAACCTGCACGCGGGACTTTTGGACGAGGCGGGCAATGAATTCCTCAAGTGGCATGAGACCCGGAGGCACCAGCGACTGATCGAAGGTGGCCTTGTGCGGCGTGCGAGGAGGGGTCGGCGGCACGGTACCGCTGGCGGTCGGCGCAGGTGACGAGTCTTCAGCGACAGGGATGATGTTGCTCATCTGGCGGGCGAGGTAGAAGACCATATGTCCTGTGACTGGCTTCTGAATGAGGCGGATGAGCTGCGGGTTGTGGAGGGCCGTCGGGATGAGGGAAAGAGGGTTTCTCCGAGACATGATATAAGAGAGAGTGTGGGGTGGATGGGGTAAAACTGTGGCACCCTTCGAGGGCGAGTGGTGAAAGGGAGAAGAAAGAAGAATGTGCGACGGGCGGGATGCCGAAGCTATACAAACAACAAATAGTACTCTCTCAGCGAATCACGAGATCCAGCAGAGCGAGAGTATTCAGAAGGAGGGGACTGCAGACTTTGGCTGCAGACAAATAAGAGGTGGATAGATGAATGATAGAGATACAAGGAGTGTAGATGGTGAGATAGAGGAAACGAACGAAGTGCTCCACACGGCGGCGGCGTATTTTTATCTGTCAGCCCAGTCTCGGATTGGATTGAAACTTGGCGGACAAGTCTGACATTCGCGTCCCAAAACGTGGCCAAACAATACGCAAGGTGCACGCGTTAGGTCAGGTGACCACGCACTCGCGCCGATGCCTGGCGGCGCGACTAAAGAACGAGACCGTGTCAATCAACCCACTAGTGTATCCATCGTACATGTCATACATACAATCGAGTGCCATATCACCACTCGTCGCCTCCTTCATCCTCTTGCGGTCCTTCCAGAGGAGGCCACATGGGAACCTTGAGTTCCCTGAAGAAGTCCCCACCGCTGCCCGCCTCCTCGCCCTCCGTGGTCCAAGCCTGCGGGTTCTTCGATCGCAAAATCTCAACGGCACGGAAGAACAGGGACTCTGCCGCTGAGCTTGCAGAATCAGATATATCGGCTAGACCATGCGGGGGAGGAGAGGACACCAAGACAGGCGACTGGGCAGAGGTAGAAGCCGGCTGTTGGCCGGAATAGGAACGTTGGACGTAGGTGACTTTGAATTGTGGCTCGGCGATTCCGGTGATAGAGGAGATGGTATCAAGATATGGCTTTAGCAGTAAATGAGGATCTTCGCCATCGACCAAAGGGAGGGAGAGGTACACGGCATCTGGAGTAACAGAGAAGTCATCAAACAATGTATGATGCAGTGCGGCTGATACTCACACTTTCCCTGGGGCGCAGAGAGTGTTCCAGAACCAGTGACGAAGGCTTGAGCCGCCTTGGACGTAGAGCCACCGTCCACCGAATTTGGCGGGAAAATAATGACAGACGTATCAACTGGTGGAAGTCCAGCAGGCGCTTCTGAGGGTGTTGCAGGCTCGGCCATTGCGTCGGTTTCTTCTGTAACCTCTGAAGTTGATGAAGCAGAGTCGACGGCATCCACACTTTCCGGCACCCCTGAAGACGGTAAGGGCGGGAACGGTATCGGTTTGTCGATTATAGCAATGCACCGCGCGATGGCAGGCTGCTTGCTCCCTTGTACTGGTGGAGGGTTCAGAGACTCAGGAAGCTGATCGGGGGATGCGATGAGGACGTCCGCAGTGAGCGGCTCGGGAAAATCGTTCAGCTGGACTACAAACTTGTCACTCGAAGCCGATGATGGAGTGGTGATTCCGTCAATCTTCCTGTCAAGGATATACACGCCGCCATTCACAGCAGAAACGCGACAAAATCCCTGTGCAATCTCGCCCAGGCCACCGTAGTGTCCAACAAGGAAGGGTGACGCGCCATAGCGTCCTGAGGAACGGAGGTAGCTGCGCAGGCGAGTTAGCGCGGGCAGTGCTGGATCTACAGAAGCACAAGGTATTGTGGGATGTAGACAAATAAATAATTGATGTGTCGTACCTGCATTCGAGGGACAGAACGCAAGGGCATAGACAATGGCGTCTATCATCTGTTGGCTGAGGGAGAACTTGACTTTGAGGAAATCTGGGAAAGGTGTTTTTTCTTGCCCCTGCAGCTCTTTTGAACCTTCAAAGTCTCCGGAGGCAAACACGAGGAAGCGCATAAGCCTTCGCTTCTCTAGAAGGCTTAATGAGGACCTAAAGACATCCTCCTTGCTTCCAGGGACATTCTGGAGCCCTTCACTGCGAGAGTAGATACCGACGCGCTCGAGCAGGCGATAGCCACCATAGCGCGATACTCCGGACGCTATCAGAGAAGATATAAGGGGGCCTACTGAGGTGATTAAAGAAGGCGCAAGTGAGACGGAATAATGCCGGGAGTGGTCAGGGATAGCAGACGACCGGGACACTGAGGTAAACCTGGTGCGTTGGGCAGCAAGGTAGCTTGTCAGCTGCCCCGAGCCATCGTATGGCACAGATCGGTTGTCTGCCCACTTGGCTAGCTCGTCGAGGGTAAGGCTAGCCTCGTCTCCGCCATAGTACGCGTTGTTATCGAGATGCGCGACCTTAACACCTGCTTTGGACAGAGCCCTGGGGTGATTTAGTAACACGCGTGACGCAGCGCGGAACTCACGCAGCTGTGATAGACTCTACGACCCCCGTTCCGAGGATAATCACGTCGAAGTTGCCCTCCAAGTCGGACATTGGAGGTGTATAAGTCGTGGTGACTGAAGCTAAAGGCCACAGGCAATCGAGTGCGGCGCGAGCGCTTCCCGGGTAATTGCTGACATAATACACGACCGTCGGGCCAAATTTTCCGGGTTGAGAATTCTTTCCGCCGTTGTTGTCCTCACCAGTCCATCCCTTGCCTCTCTCCCCAATGGCTAAGTCAGACAAGAAGACCGTAAAGAAGGCAGAAAAGGTTGACAAGAAGGCCAAGACTGAGGTTGCGGCCAAGGTCGACAAAAAGGCCAAAGCTGTCGACGCTAAAAAGTCTGCTGCGGCGACCGTTCCCAGTGCAAAGCACGGAGCGCCTCTCTCCTCGACGGAGATTCTCGCCAGGGTGCGTATTATATACTGCTACATGCTCTGGCGCCTCTTTCTGATCTTTTAAAGGCAAAGCAAGCGAATGGTAAAAAGGCCGGGAAGAAAGACGAGTCGAGCGATGAGTCGTCCGAGTCTTCTTCTGAGGACGAGAAGCCCAAGGCCAAGGTTGCCGTGACCAATGGCAAGGTATGTGCTACAACGTTACTCTAGCTTACATATTTTCTTATGCACACATCAGGCGAAGGCCCCCCCTCCGAAGGCCAGCTCTTCATCTGAGTCGAGCGACAGCGAGTCTGAGGACGAGCCCCCGAAACCTGCGGCAAAAGCGATCCCTTCCAAGACAGCACCTTCCAAGGTTGCTGCCAAGGTCGCAACGAAGGACAGTGATAGCGACGAAGGCTCCGATAGCGAGTCATCATCTGATGATGAGCCCTCAAAACCTGCTGCCAAGTCCACCCCCGCTAAGGCTGCCCCGGCCAAGCCCACCCCTGCAAAGGCAACCCCGTCAAAAGCGGCTGCCAAGGCAGAGGCCAGCTCAAGCGAAGACTCGAGTGACGATTCTTCAGAAGATGAGGCCCCTGCTAAGGCTGCACCTGCTAAGGCTGCACCTGCAAAAGCCGCTGCGAAGCCGGCGCCTGCCAAGGCCGCCCCGAAAAAAGCTGCTGCTAAGGCAGAGTCAAGCGACGATTCGAGCGAGGAATCATCAGAGGACGAGTCCGGCAAGGCGCCTACAAAGCCTGCGGCAAAAGCTGCCGCGAAGAAGTCGAGCGACGAGTCTGACTCCGACTCCGATGCGTCTTCAGACCCCGAGCCCGGAGCAAAGAAGGCAGATGTTAAAGAGAGCTCGAGCGATGAGTCGGACTCCGAGTCTGACGACGAGGACGTTCAGATGGCTGATGGCACTGCTGCTCCCGTCGCAACAACCGGTTCGAATTTTGCCCTGCTCGCCACTTGCTTAACTAACGAGTACATTCATCGTTACAGGCAAGCGCAAGGCGGACTCAGACACCGCTGCGCCCCCCAAAAAGACAAAGCTTGGCAACGGCGACGCAGCACCCGCTGACGGCGCGGACGACAAGACCTCAAGGACGGTCTTCGTCGGCCGCCTCTCGTGGAACGTTGACAGCGACTGGCTTAAATCGGAGTTCGAGGAGTGCGGCGAGGTCGTCAGCGCGCGCGTGCAGATGGACCGCACCACGGGCAAGAGCCGTGGCTTCGCCTACGTCGAGTTTGTGGACGCCGCGTCGGTCGAGAAGGCACTCGAGTTCTCGGGCAAGGAGATCGACGGGCGGCCGATCAACGTCGACCGCAGCACAAGTAAGCCCGCGACCGGCACGAACGAGGGCCGCCGCGCCGCATTCGGCGACAAGACGAGCCCGCCGAGCTCGGTGCTCTTCGTCGGCAACCTATCGTGGTCTGCGAACGAGGACGCGCTCTGGGAGGTCTTCGCCGAGTACGGCGACGTCAAGAGCGTGCGGGTGCCGACGGACCGCGAGACGGGCAGGATCAAGGGCTTTGGCTACGTCGAGTTCTCGGACCTCGACGCCGCGAAGAAGGCGTACGAGAGTGCGCAGGGTCTCGATGTCCAGGGCCGCAACATCCGCCTCGACTACTCGCAGCCGCGCGACGACAGCGGCGGAGACCGTGGCGGCCGCGGTGGAGGCCGTGGCTTTGGTGGTGGTCGTGGCGGCTTCGACGGCGGTCGTGGTGGACGCGGCGGACGCGGTGGACGCGGCGGCTTCGGTGGAGGACGTGGCGGCTTCGGCGGCGGCTTCGACGGTGGTCGGGTGAGCACCACGCCTCCGGAACGGCCCTTCTACACATTACTGACGCCAAATGGTTTTCGCAGGGACGCGGTGGTGGTCGTGGCGGGCGCGGCGGCGGACGCGGCGGCGGCGCGCGGACAGGCGGCATCGCACAGTTCGAGGGCAGGAAGGTCACCTTCGACTGATCGGTCCTGTTTTGCCCTGTGCTCTAGCTCCGCGAGATATGTTTCATCTGCATATGCGCATGTATGCTGCTCCCTCTGTTTACATCTCCATGCTTGGTCTAGTGTTTGTGCTTGTTGATGCTGTTCAAAATAATACGCCCCTCGGCAGACGTTCTCCCTCTCCCAGCGGATGAACGCATTCTCGTGTATCATCCATCGATCGATTGCGTGTTGTGTACAAGGAGACAGACTGCGGCTCGATGACTATAGAACAGGGTGGTATTAAGCCATTCTCGTGAGATCAATAATGTAGCGGTATATATAGATAGAAAGTCGAGGGAAGACACCACAACAGTACAACGTATCACACAACCGCACAGACACACTGGCACCTCACCCCCGCGACCCTGGCGCGCACGATCAGGAAGCAAAGCTGCGCTGAATTGCGTGCCGGACGGGGTTCGCCTCGGGCGGCATCGCCCCCGAACGCTCGAGCCGGTCAAACAGCGTGAACAGCCGCTCGGCCTCGCGCTCACGCTCCTCCTCCGTCATCTCGATCTCGACACGCGGCTCCTGCACGGCGCCCGTGATCGGGTTGATCTCCGCGCCCGACGCGTCAGTCGAGGGCCCTGCGTCGGACGTCGGCGGACCCGTGACGATACCCTTGTTAAAGAGGAAGCCGGCAACGTTGCCGTAGCCCACTTGCGAGATGAGGTTCGTCGCTGTTTGGCCGTCGTGTCAGTACAGACGCAAGCGCATAAAAGAAAGAAAGGTGGACCATCGTGGTTGCAGAGCGTGTAGAGCAGCTCGCCCGAGATCGAGTTGAGTCGTGAGTGGTATACACTCGTTAGCAGGCGCAGCAGGCGGCCAAGGGTGTCCGCGCGGCCCTCGAGTGCGGTCGACCGGTCGAGGTTCGCTGGGAGCAACCACTCGCGCACGCGATCGCGCGAGCCCGAGTCGCCCGTGACGAGCTTGAGGAGGAGCATCATGAGCGGCGCGAGAAGCTCATCGAGCGTGCTGTCGCTCTCCGCACGCGCCGCCGTGCGCAGTGTCGAGTCGTCCGCCTCGATGTTGCTCGGGAAGTAGTGCGAGAGCGCGATCTCGAGCAGGTCATACGTGCGCAGGAGGGTGTCGTGGTTCGGCGGCGTGTGCGACGGTACTGGGGAGGACGAACGTGAAAGGGAGCGGCGGCCCGCGGAGAGCATAGACATCGCCCGGTCGAAGGCGCCGGGCGGGCGGGACGTCTCACGCGACGATTCCGTGGTGAGGTTATTGTTCTGCGTGATGGGGGAGCCGGGGCCGGATGTGGGCGACCCCCGCCGGCTAGCTGGTGGTGATGGAAACCACGCTGCCTGTAAGCCCTTGATGAAAGGGATTGCGAGTAACGCATGGACAACATGATTGATCGGAGGGCCGAGTGGGGAGGGTGAGCTGGGCGGGAGAGAGTTGAATGCACGGAGGAGGGGAGGAAGAAGGCTGTACAACAACACACATGAGAGAGAAAGTAGACGAGCGGGCGCGATACAACGTACCCATCAAGCCGGTCTGACCAGTATTCACCCATGACTTTGGGACCATCATCGCTGGCACCCACCTCGGTGATCTTTTCGCAATCGACAAGCTGAGGAGGATGAGATACTGTCGCACGTGAGATATCAAGGCAGTTACCTTTGGGTAGTGGGTCAGGATGTTGAACGTGAATTTGAGAAGGTCGATCATTGCTTCCCGAGCCATCTTGGTGCCGGCGAGAAGAGCGGTCATAAGTGATTCAAGACGCAGCGCGATGGTGTCGACAAGGGAGAGCACACGTCCAGAAGGTTTCTGCTCGACGATAGAAGCGATAAACGAGCCAGCAGTTGCGAGAGATGCAGTAGCAAGGAAGAGGATACGTGATGCGATGAAGATGACATCTGGCGAAGATGATTTCTAGGGTCGTTTCAATCAACGGTCAATAGAAAGATGAAGACGTAACTAACCTCGAGGAGTAATGTGGCATATTCTCCGCCGTTTACGGCCTCGCTGATCACAGTGGCTCGAGCAGTCTCAACGAGGAGAAGTGCGTTGGCAATGCAACGAAGGGCTTCTAACGAGGCATCGATGTTGTTGTCCTTGAAGCTCTTTGACACGGAAAATAGTGCAGACAGATTGCTTGCAGACGCTATGACGGAGGATCCAGAAGGATGCCGCCCGAGGAACTTTACGGCAGAGAGAGCGAGCTGCGCATCTACGGGACCGTGCCTTGTTACACGGATGCAAGCGAGACAGCGGTGACGAAACACGCACCAGTGTGATGGAGCCTCCCACTCGTGCTCCCGGGTCTGCAGGACTGCAAGTCTGATAGAAGGGCGGTCACGAGAGCCTTGCGGCTTGTGTCGTCGATGATTAGTGCTAGACGGAGGTCAGCGCGGTGAACTGCACGGTGGCGTGATCAGACGGCGTACTGCCTGTGATGGCGTCGAGCGCTCTGGAGACATCCTGTCTTGGCGAGGAGGCAGAGAGGGTATTATAGGATGCTAATAGGTTGGCCATGACTGTCGTCGCGGTGCGTGAAGGGCGTGTTAAGAGGAAAAGGTTGCAGGTAGGAGACAAGGCATGAAACTTTGTCCGCTCTCCGCTCAAATCAGAGTGACGACGACCACACTCCTCGGCCCGCGATCCCCGGTTGCACACATCCGTGTGTCCGCTTTGTCGCTCCTTCGACCCCGCACGACCGCAATCTCGCCCTCGATCTCGCCAAATGTTCCTTAAATATGGCACATCATTAATCCCTCCCCTCTCCCTATGCCATCTGTAAACTCGTCTCAGCGACACGTCCCTAGTGTCCAGCCATTGCACTCCACAGAACGTCGATTGGCTACGTTGGCATGACGATTGAGGTCACGACCCCCCGGCCGACATAAACAAACATCAACCCGGCGGAATTTATATTCCACAATCCACCCTGCAAGTACGAGCACCGTACGATTCCGAGCGCGGGGACACACAAGACATAACCTGACTCAACGTGCCTCCGCTTGCCGCTCCCCGATAGACCGACCCGCAATCGACCCAGGTCTCACCGACCCCACAGCGGATCCGGGAACAATGCTTGAGTCTCGGACATGTGGCCCAGCTGACCATCATGCGGTCAAGCATTGAAGAACCGGCTCGGGGTGACGCATAAGCGTGCTTGCAAATATCGTCCACTGGGGTTCCGTCCCAGAGGCTTTCGTGCACCCAGCTGAGCAGCGCAAGCGTGTCCTATGAGGCGATGGCGTCAGGGCTGGTGCTCGCCATTGAGTAAGGTGGTGTGTTCGGTTGAGCCATCTGCTGGTGCCTGCGGCAGTTCCTCTCTTGTGCCCGACAGCACATCCGCGAGGTCGGGGAACGTCTGCACTAAAGCCTCGTCCAGCATTTGTCGATAGCTCTGCAATACAAGTTATGACGGACGCTGTCAGCAGACCGCCACAAGAATGTAAAACTGCGCGAGAGACAGACCTCGATGGCCTTGATCTTGCCATTCATGAACTGATTCTCCGTGGCCGCCCGCTCGAGCCTGTCTCTCGTCAGGTGCATCGGGTTGCGGCCATTGTCGATGTCTGTGAGGATCTGCACGGGTATGCGTGTAGTGAGTCGTGGCGCCATATCGTCCATCCCCGCCAAGTAGCCAACAACCTCGTTCCTACGCCGCGTCAGCGCACAAGCAGCCAAACGGTCAGAGAGCTCCACGTACACCCGCACGCCGACTTGTTTACCCGGGCCAGGGTCCTTCGTCGAGTCGTTCACAACTGTGGTGCCCAGGTTATACAGCGCATTCGCAAGACCCATGAGGTCCTGCTCGAGGTCACCCTGGATCCCAGTTGGCGGGATCGACTGGGCAGAGCGTGGCGAGTCAGGGGCCGGAGGCAGGGCAGGGGGAATCGGTAATGGTGGTGGCCGCGGCGGCATGATCGTGGTAAGTAACAGTGACAGGGTCGAAGCCAACAGACGCGCCGCGCTGAAGCCTCGCTGAGCGTTCCCGCGTCCCGGACCGCGCGCCCTTTGGACACACTCACACACGATGTGTCGAACGCAGCGGTATATGCTATCGAATAAGGTATTTATAACGTTTGGTACAGCTTGAGCACAGCTCTGATTACGGTGGACAAGGTAAACTAGTCGGCGCAATGCTCGGTACTAAATAATGTGTTGAAGGTGTGAGTGCGACAGCGACATGGATTGAATTCGAAAGCGTTCTGCATAGGCTCGTCAGCGTCATGCCAGTGGCTCGAGACAGGCCTGGCACGCTCACAATTTAGCGAAGCGTCTTGCGGGACTGTCTGTCTCTAGGATCTTGGTCCGCGTGTGGAGCCTCCAGGCGCACCCTCCCAATGGATGCGCCCGTCGTGCGGCCAGATGCCGTCGCCCGACAGGATCTGTGCGCGCACGAGCTCCTCGTATCGCGCCAAGAACGCGCCATACCCGACCGTTACCGGTGGGTCGCGCGGCATCGTCCTTATGCGCAGCCTCCAATGCGGCGGGGCGGACAGCGTGGACCCCTTCGCTGGCTCGAGCGGTTCAAGGACGGGGCGCGCATCTGGGACGCTCGGTAGGTCGTTCTTCGTAATGTGCACGAGCGGAAGGTCCGGGAACTCGCGCGACGGTGTTTCTTTGTCGGAATCTGCACTGGGATCCTTCTCTGGCTGTAGGGTGGGTGCTGCGAGTCTTCGTGACACCCGCTGCCTGAACTCCCTGGCAGCTCCTTGACTGCTTGTTGGTGTTAAGATCTGGATAGCCTCATAGTTGATTGATGTGGTAGATAGTAAAGAGCGAAGTACATGTTCAGATACCAAACTGCATGCTATCTAGTCGACGGATCACATGCTATGATGTAACCCAAAACTTGACAGATGCAAGCGAAACCGACCTGTTCATGGCAGCTGTTCGAGTCCAAAACCCGTCGGAGATGTGCGATGCGATTGAGCGGGCGGAAATTTATCCCGGCATTCCTCCCGCACCCTCTCGTCAACACTCTGAGCCCACCGCCCAGCTCTCGAGGCTCGACTGGTCACGGCATGACTGCTTCATAGATTAACACCCGCGAGCGGTTAATGTTACATATCGGTTTATCCCATCCACCATGTCTCAGCCGACACGAGTCTTCAAGATCACACCCACTGTCCAGCAGTACGACTGGGGCAAGCTTGGCACGTCCTCCAAGGTCGCCGTGTTTGCCCAATCTGCCGGTCTCTCCGAGTTTTCCGTTGACGAGTCGAAACCGTATGCAGAAGTGCGTCCCCTTCGCGTGCTAGCGCCCCTGCGTCAAGGCTGACGCCAGCGAAGCTCTGGATGGGCACACACCCCAAGTCTCCGTCGCTGGTCTCTTCATCTGGGGAAACTCTCGCCAACTACCTCTCAAAGCACCCTGCCTTGATTGGCCAGAAGGTGGTGGAGAAATTCGATGCGGCAGATGGCAACCTGCCGTTCCTCTTCAAGGTGCTTGCCATCGAGAAGGCGCTGAGCATACAGAGCCACCCGGATAAGCCGACCGCGAAGGAGCTGCACGCACAGCACCCGGACATCTACAAGGGTGCGCAGCGCATGCTCTCGAGGAGCAGCACGGAGTGACGCGCTACAGATCCGAACCACAAGCCTGAGATGGCACTTGCCCTCACGCCGTTCACCGCGCTCTGCGGCTTCCTTCCGCTCCCGCGCATCGCCGCATACCTCGCCGCAGTGCCTGAGCTCGCAGCACTCATCCCGAAAGCAGTGCTCGACGAGTTTACCTCCGTCGCATCCACAGCGGACGCCTCCGCCCCTGGGGCAAAGCAGGCCCTGCGCGACGTTTTCGCGGCGGTTATGACTGCGCCCACGGACGCGTTCGCCGCGCAGCTTGCCGCGCTCGTCGCGCGTTACGAGGCGGGCGGCGCGGGCGCAGAAGAGGCAGACCTGCGCGAGCTCGTGCTACGCCTCAATGCGCAGTTCCCTGCAGATATCGGCACGTTCTGCGCGTTCCTGCTCAACTACGTCCAGCTCGCGCCGGGCAAGGCGATCTTCCTCGGCGCGGGCGAGCCGCATGCATATATTTCTGGCGGTCAGTAGCTTCCCTCCCGTATTCTGCGTGCGTGCGTGCTGGCTGACTGTGTGCACGAAACTGGCATGGACAGACATCATCGAGTGCATGGCGAACTCGGACAACGTTATTCGCGCTGGGCTCACGCCCAAGCTGCGCGATATCCCAAACCTCGTCAGCACGCTCACCTATGCCGCTGCGCCATCGTCGCACCACGTCGTCAAGCCTGTGCCCTTCGCCGGCGCCGGCGCATCGACGCTCTACGACCCGCCAGTTCCCGAGTTTAGTGTGGTAAGTGTGGCGCTTGCACTCGGCGCAAAGGAGACGCACCGCGAGGTGGAGGGCCCAAGCATCCTCATCGTCACGGGTGGCAGTGGGAGGCTGCAGTGGGCGGATGGTTCTGTCGACGTCACGCAGGGCGAAGTCGTTTTCATCGGCGCTGCTACAGCGGTCGACTTCCTAGCGGGCGGGTCTGATGGGGACAAGCTTACGCTCTACCGGGCGTTCGTTGAAGCGTGATGATCCGGATCGACATAAACAAGAAAGCTGCGGTCCATTATAACTTAGAGATGTAATACCATGAGTGGAATAGGATATCCATTTTACGCATGCGGATACCTGCGAATGTACATGCAGTAGAGTCCACAAGCTCAGTCGCTGTCGCTGCTGCTGTCATTGGCAGCTACCTCGTCATCGTCTGTTGAGCTCTCATCGTCGCTCTCCTCCGAGCGCTTCTTGACTGAACCGCCACGCATCGCCACCATCTACCAAGCGAGAGAATCCTCCTCTGGATCTGAGATCTCGTCATCCCTATGCTGCTCATCCGCGGTCAGTTCTGTGAACTCTTCCACACGAAGCTGGCCACAAGTCAGTACACAGGATGTGAGGATTAGGTAGAAGAGGGACATACCTGGATGTCCTGGGAAACATCCTCGCCGATGTAGGTGTCACTTACGACGATGATACGCCAGGTGAAGACGCCAGTGCCGGAAGGCGCTTGGAACTTGAGTTTGTACGAGCGATAGTCCCGAGCGCGAGAGGGGTCTGCAAATGGCACGTCTGTCACCTTGATTGGCGGGACAACGAGACGGTCGATCTTCGCATCTGCAAGCACGATCCACCATCCAGGTTTGTGGTTCTATTTGTAAATTAGCATCCAGAACCCTGCGCAGGTGTGCGTGTGGCGTACCGCAGGCCAAAGGGGTGCATGAGCAGAGACAACATCTCCAAAACCACGCAGGGATCCCTGTAGAGAGTGAATCTCGTCGTTCTTGAGTCCGGGAAGCTGCGATCATCGTGAGATGTTTGAGCCAGGCAATATGGCTTGGGCCAAGAAGGCATGCAGGTGCATGGTCGCGACCGTAGGCTGGGTCCAGTTGTGCGCCATCATGATATTGAGCACTGCATTGAGCAGAATCGGTGTTTGCAGGAGGGCCTGTGTCTGGCCTGCATGCGAGTTAGCTGACTGACTTCTCAAAATAAAGAACGGCGCAACGGATGTACGTTCCCGAAGCGCTGCGTCGATAGGCGGAGGAAGTAGGTGCGCATAGAGGGGCACAAGCGAATCCCAGCGAGCATCAAGGGCACCGACGGCGCGCTGGAACTGCAGGCGCTCAAGAGTCCAGGACACCCCCCCCCCCCCCGTCCTGGTGGCTGGCCCAGGCCCCTCACTGATTCTTCTCGTTAGCGTTGAAGCCCTTCGCCGGCTGCATGGGCAGCGGCGACTGAATACTCGCGATTGCGGACACGCTAAGGAGGAGTACGGGCACGACAATGGAGAGAACGAGGAGCAGGCTCGCGATGAGTGCGGGCGTGAGCAGCCGGTAGCGCGCGAGGATGCAACCTTCGGGTGGGGACGGTGCCGGGGCCGGCGCGTCCTGGCACCGCAAGCCAGCGAGGAGGACGAGGTGCTGCGGGAAGGTGCGCTCGATGCGTTCGAACTCGTCCGCGAGGCGGGACTCTGTGCACGTGCAGTGGGTCAGCGCTTCAGCGCTCAGCGCCCGACTGTAGGCGGCGCAGGTTAGTGAGTATGTTGTGTGTGCCGTGCGGGGTAGGGCGCACCCCAGGCTGGTCCACCATGATCACTGCGTCGAAATTGCAGATACATCGTCAAGTAAGATGTTGCCGAAGATGTCGTTCAAGCGTGTGGCCGAGGATAGTCAGTCGAGGGCGGAGGACCTGCAACGCGTTGCTGAGATCGCTCGAACGCGCGGATGCGGGACGTTGAGTTACCTGTGGGATGACCACGCAGCAGCAGGCAAGGTATTTGAGAAAGAAAGGGCCGCTGGGAGCGAGGCTATGATGGCGAGTGCGGTGTATAGCGCATGGCGTCAGTGGTCGTCTCGGAGGTCGGTGCTGCTCGCGGCGAACGCGAATGCAGGGCCGGGCCGCAACTTGCCGTATCATCGATATTCCTCGCGCACGTCCAGTGACTACCGTAGGTCTGACTTGCTTCTCCCAACACTAACAATGTATTATCTCGCATTTATCTGGGATACACCCCGTCTACCAACACGCTCCTCTATCGGATAAAGGCAAGTCAAAATACCGTACTCCTGTATTCAGGCAATAGGAGCGTTATCAACTACGCGTGACGGGTTCCAGCCGGGATAGAGATGATTGTCCGACTCCGCTACGGGCTTGTAAGTCGCAAATCTCTTGTGCAAGACAGCGACAAAGTCGCCGGGGTTGGCAATTACTCTCTCTCCTAGCTCTGCAACTGGGACATAGGTGATTTCCAGCTTCTTTCCGGTCCTTTCCTGATATTCTGTGAAGATTTCGTTGAAGGTCTGTGATGTCGTCATGTCAGATTTAATTATGTCCGCAGCTTGCGATGCAAGCTGTTTGCACGTACAGTGGTTTCGCCCACCAGGGTGAAAGAACGGTTCTTCAGTTGCTCGGCGGGCAAGTGCGTCAAAACATATGAGATATACCGCGCGGTGTCGGGCCTGGACGTGAAGGGAACCCGCGCGTTCCCGTCACCTCCGACAGTCACCTTCCCCCCGACAACGTCCAGCCACATATGCCTGAATATAATTAGCACCGTCCAGCTGCCCGAAGTCTTGCTCCAGCTCACGGGGTGAAGATGTAGTCAGAGAGCGGCCCTGTGAAGAAGAGCGCATACGGCAGGCCCAATGCTTTCAGGTAGGTGTGAATCGCGGCCTTCTTCCCAGAAAGCCCTCCGCTAGCTCCCTCCGTGTTTCCGCCCCACTCCGATGGCAAGAACAGCTTGACGCCAGCCTCCTTCGCAGCTTCGGCGATGATAGTTTGAAGATCGAGTACTTTCCCTGAGATGGCGGAAATCACAACGTCCACCCCAGTCAGTGCGCTCTTGATGGACTCCTTGCTCGAGTAATCCACAGTGATCACTTTGGCACCCTTGTCAATGACGTTTGTGGACCCCTGCATCGCATAGTAAGCATTAATTTTATCCAATAGCAACTTACTCACTTCACGGGTAAGCACGACGACCTCGTCCACGGTGCCCGCTGCCTTGTCCTTCAGGAACTGACGGACGAAAAAGTTGCCCACATCTCCGGCTCCTACAATGGCGAAGTTCTTGTATTCAGACATGTTCTTGCGTGCAATGTCGAACAGCGCAGCACAAGAGTGACTTTATATACTGGACTGCCTGCCAGCACGCTCGCGGACGCGCCATACGGTCCCCGCCTTGCGACACTCATACTGTAGATGATGATTGGTAAAACACCTCCGTATTCGTAGCGCTAACTTCTCGTTTAGAACCGTCGGCGTGTGTCTTTCGCCGCCATCCTTACTGACCAAGGCACAATTATGGCAAGCCAAGGCACTTAGGTTTACAAAATATCAAATCTAGGGGCGCTTGTGACTGCACGCTGACTCAGATAAGTCGGTTACCTCGCCGGTAAGGCCAGGTTATGACAGTTATCTTACGAATTACTATTCAATCACAAATCACCATTACTCTTTTACTCCCCGAGCCCTTTACACTGCTGAGAAATTGACCGCCTGACCGTCTTAGGAACGTATTCAGAAGGGTAGTTATCGGCTACTGAGGATGGGTTCCAGTTGGGGCACAGGTGATTATCCGTTGTCACAAATGGACCCGCTGTGGCCCAGACGTGTTGTAGGTGGGCGAGGGAGTCGTAGGGATTCGCGGCAATCCTGGCCTCGAGTTCTGGGATTAGGATGTAAGTGACCGCCACTTTCTTCCCCGTCTTCTCCTCGTAGTCCTTGAATATCTCATTGAACGACTGCCACAGGCCTCGTGATTAGATGACACTGAAACTCCATCGGCTGTCACGGAGATCCCACATACCTTAGTATCCCCTGCCAACCTGAATGACCTATTCTCGAGCTGTTCGGCGGGTGAATTGATTAAGACATAGGTGAGGTACCGCGCAATGTCGGGCATTGCAGTGAACGAGATTTGCTTGTTCCCGTCACTTCCAACGGATACCTTCCCGGAGGCAAGGTCAAGTCCAACGAATCTATCTCGAATCAACACGGACGGCCGCGCAAGCACAGCAGAGCGCGTACTCAGACCACAGCCAGTCCAAAAATGGCCCGGTGTAGAACAGCGCGTATGGCAGTCCCAATGCCTTCAGCTCGCCGTGGAGTTCGCCCTTGGCCCTAAACAGCCCCCCCCCCCCCCCGGTTGCACCCTCCGTCACTCCCCCAAACTCGGACGGCACGAAGAGCTTGACGCCGGCTTCCTTCGCCGCCTCAGCGACTGCGCCCTGGACGGCATACCCGGTCTCAGACAAGGTGGAGATGACGACGTCCACGCCGGCTAGTGCGCCCTTGATCGACCCTTTATCCACGTAGTCAACCCGGAGGACCTTGGCGTCGCCGTCGAAGGTGCTCCCGGAGTCCTGTCACGGGGGGACGACCGTAGTGAGCACGACTGCGCTGCTGCGGGTCGCACGACCTACTGCGCGCGCGAGGACCACGACGGAGTCAATCGTGCCAGCTGCCTGTTCTTTCAGGAGTGTGGCGAGGGTGAGGCGCCCGAGCTCGCGTGCGCCTACGATCGCAAAATTCTTGTATCCTGACATGTCTGTGGGGGCACAAATCTACCAGACGGCCGCAGAACGAGGATCCCCCCCCCCCCCCCCCGTGTCTATCTATCGTATCCCATACATGTTTCATGTGCTGTCACGTTGAATCACTTCGAGCTCGGGTCCGTAGTCCTGGGCCGCTGATGGGTCCTCCGAAGGGCTTTTGAGTCGACGCCATCACCACCACAATATGGAGGTGGTGGCGTAGGAATACCGTCTGCGAAGTTGAATCCGAGGACATTGCGTCTTCGCGAAGGCCTGCACAATTGCCGTGCGAGAGTTGGCTACTGAGTGGGTGTGCTCAACTTTCCATGGGAGCGTTGGGTGTATTTTCGAGCCTGACAAGACCGTGTTGAGTATAGGCCGTATGTCACCCTCTGGCCGGAATACTGTATAGCATCAGGGAACCGACGCGCGCATCGCCCCGAGTTTCGGAGGTTCCGCGCGGTTCCGGCCATTTGCAAACCGTTCCGGTATCTCCCGGCGTCATGGGCCGGTTGCACCGCGGTGGTGGCGGGCTCGAAGTCAGATGCGGTCTCGGGAAGGGTTGCCCCCGCTTACAAGACCGCGTGATATTCCCTGAGGTTCCTGCCCGATTGCGACCCGATTGCACATTCTCTGAGATATCATGGATTTATTATATCCAGCATCTATGTAGTTGCAACCTACGTCCAACCGTGCACAACGTTCCGCTCAGTTACAAGTCGGATATGAGGATCATAGCACTGCGAGAGATATTTTCGGGAGATGGAAGCTGCATGTAAGCACTGTGAAGTATTAACTTAAGTCGTGAGTTCATTACAATGGCCACATACGCAGTTGCTGTAGCTAAGGACCTTTATACTCTACAAAAACCTCCCCATCTTACTCCTTGCTTACCATGCTTACTGGTCTTATCTTCCTTATCTTAAGATTTTCCACTCTTAGAGCTAAATTTAGGCCTGCTTGCAGCCATCTTACAGCCCCTAGCTTACCTGGGTCTTCTGCCCTGCTTATGCCTTCCTTACCAATGTCTTGTATCACTTGAGTCATTAAAGCTTGCTCAACCATGCTATTTTACCATAACAAGTCTGAGGGCACCATGCCACCCCACTGACAATATACCCACACCATAGCTTATGACAATGATACTATACAATGCATACACACACCTACATGCTCTACACAGCGCACATGACTATGCACCCTCAGGCGTGCGGAACCCACCCTTAAGCGCGTCTGCCGCACCACGCGCAAGCCGGGGCAACGCGCTGTCCACGCCCGGTAACACCCCGAGCGCTGCCGTCTCTGCCGCCATGCGCATACCCGCCGTACCGCGGCGCCCGCACCGTGCTCGCGCGCCCAGAAGTGCACATCGCGCCCGCACAGCTCGGGCACGCGCACCACGGTGGCACCCGCAAAGCTCCAAGGTGTGCCCACGTGGGCGCGGCGCGCGCTTACCACGACGACGGGGACCCAGTGCGCGTCAACGAACGCAGCGCACATGAGCGCGGCGAGCACGGGCGCGGGGCACACCTTGTGCGTGGCGCGGCGCAACGTGGTGGCGCCGAGCGCGTAGGAGAGGAGCGTGGGCGGGAGTGCGTGCAGCGCATAGTTGGCTGGGCTGTGCAGTGGTGGGTCTGGTCGTGCTGGTCGTGGTGGCATGGGGAGGGGCGTGAGCGCACCACATGAGCACAATGCGCGTGTCGAAGCATGCGAAGGGGCATTTGAGCACAGATGGGGGGTGTGGGGCGCGCACGTTGTTCTGCGGAAAATCGTGGGAGAGGTCGAGGGCTGGGGATGTCAGGAGAGTGCAGGGAGACGTGGGGGGGAGGGGTGGGTGATGCGAGGGCGAGGGCGAGGGAGGAGCGCAGTGAGCGAGCTGCGTGTTGTGTATCAAGTAGCTACGCACCTTACATTGCACCGAAGTCTCGTGGCAATGATCCGGCGACGGCAGATAGAGGGCGCGGGGAAAGGCAGTGATGGCGGCGGGCAGCAGCGGGAGTGACGGTGATGAGGATGGGGAGCGACGCCGGAGGCCTGCAATGTGGTAGGAGTCAGCGAGTTCAACGGAAGAAGCACTTACATGGGAACGCGAGCCGTGTTCAACAGCTCGGGGACCAGGTCGGAGAGCGGACAGGAAGGTTGAAGGAGGGAGGCGGCGAGCTTGTCGGTGAGGACGGCGGTGAACTCGCCGAGGTCAACTCGGGCCCAGAAATGACCAAGTCGAATCGACTTAGGTGCGTGACAATGTGGGACGTGCGTGTGAACTACCCGGCCGAACCCGGTGTCGTGCAACCTTTGTGGCGCGCACTGCCTCGTCACTTCACTGTCTTCTCCTCCCTCCATCTTCCCCCGTTTTCCCTCTCCCGTTTCCTCTTCCCTCTCCCTCCTGCAGTACCTGCAAGCCAAGGTTTGTATAGGATGGAACTGGGCACAGGAGTGAGTGCTCAGCATGTCCTGCACGGTTTTGCTGACTTTGCTATTAGTACAACACTTTGCTGGCTTGCTGCTGCCTCGCCTCCCTCCCTCTCTCTTAGCTCTTAGTCCTCTGGCTGATATAAGGTATGTCTTCTCACTCTTTCATGCACCATTGTTGACTCCATTGAGTAGCAGACTCCTTGGTTCCTGGCTGGATGACTTGTGATTGAGGGTTAGGGTTAGGTCTTTAGGGTGGGTTAGGGTTAGGGTTAGTATTAGTTACTTTAGTGTAGAATGTTAGTAGTGTATATTGGAATATCAGCTCCTTTCTCATTGCTTTTATATCATAGTGTGATCACCTTTTGACTAGCTTATTCATGTCTTATTATGTGCCTTATCTTTGAGAGTTCTTTTAAAGATGCTAATAAGATGTAGGTCTTATGACTAGTGTGGCAATTTAGATGGATAAGGACAAAATAAGCTCAGTTCCCAATAATAACTTATTAAGATCTTATTTCCTGCTATAAGAGGGGGAGGTTTTTGTAGAGATCTGATCCCGCGGATGCTTTTGGCTCCATTATGAACTCACGTGGCCCACCGGGGCACGAGCTTGACCTGCTGTAGGACTGCGAAGTCTGCGTGCTCGGTCTTTCGAGTCTTCAGGCACAACGCGTGAGGGCTCCGACGAGACAAATTCGCATGTTCTAGGGGCGTCTGGGTTATTACAGATTTCTACGCGTCAAGTACATTTACCAGGTTAGCTGATGGGAACCGCTGGTCAATTGGAGGGCTATCTTCTACCCCAGGGAACCGCACAACAAACACGTCACCGTCTTTCTGCACAACCTTCCCAATGAACCCTACCCAGCCGCCGCTGATAACCACAACGTCGTGTCCGATTGAGGGCGGCCATGCCCTAAGCTCTCGCGGATCGATTGAGACTTGCCAGACACGATTGCGAGGAAGGACCACCGTAACAACAACTTGATCAGGGCTTGGGTCCATCGTGCGCTGGGATTCCTGCACAGTCTTTGCCGAAAGACCGTTGTACTTCTTATTGACGCACACGGCATGTTCACATCGGATCTCAAAAGTCAGTCGTTTTCGCGACAGAACTTGCTGGAGCTCAGGTGAGTGGATCCAATGGTCGGAGGCTCCTTCTCAGGTCGTGAGATCTCGCTGGGATGTTCGAGCGGATGCTCCGCGTACCTGTGATAGCTACACCACTTTCACTCTGTCCTGCAGACATCTGCGGAGGCGGCGTGGTGTGGCGTGGTTCGGGGAAGAATTCGCGACCTGCTTCTCGTACCGCTTTGATCTTGAGTGGCCTAAGCGAAACGCTCTATCAGTGCTCCTGGCGCATTCGCAGGCAACTCACGAGAGGGTGATGTTGCTCCATTTTTCCCAGCGCGCCTGCGAGGCATAAGCCGTGACGCGCGCCTCGAGCTGTATGTTGGCGCCGTCAACATTCCCATTCGCTATGGTGCCGAGATACCCTCTGAAGGGCCCCTTGATGATCAATGCCTCGCGCCCTTCCCTGGCAATATTCTGGTGGTCTTTCACGAATGGCCTTCCCACCCTTCCTTGCTTGAGCGAGTGAGTCAACTCGCCTTTGTCGAGTTTGAGCTATTAACTCAGTCAGTTGCAGGCCAATCCATCTCTGCGTACTCACCAATCGGCGCGTGACATCTTCTTGGACGCGGACATGAGTACCGAGGAATTCCACGATTTCTCCGCGGCAGATCTCATGGTTGAAGTTCATGGGGTTAATGAACTCCACCCATTCCCCAAGGCGGAAGTGCTGTGGACGGAGAGTCTTCTCGATCTCCTCGAACTCCATGGCCAACATGGGGAGCGGCACCTAAAGACGGATGGTTAGTTGGCCGTGTACGTTCTGAAGGAGCGCTCACCTCCACGGCCAGATCCTTGTCAAAGTAGACAACGGCGCTGTTTTCGTAGTCTACAGTAACCACCATACCAGCACCTGACGTCCATCGGCATTTGACCGCGTCTCCAGGAAGGAAGTAGAGGCATAGGTCATGCAGTGGCACCTCTACCGTGCTGCGAGGGCCGTCCGTCCCGTCGCCGATCGGCGACAGAATACCGTCTCTTTGGTGACGCGAAAGACGCACCCAACCGTCCCTTGCAGCGCTCCAGTTTTCACCTGAACGCGCGTGTCCCGTCGGATTGTACTTGCCACCGATGCCTTGAGGTAGGGGGCGAAGATCTCCAAGTCTCGCAAGGCTGCGGATCTTACGAAAGGTGTGATATCAGGGGGTGTGCCAGCAATTTGGACGTGGCTGGAGGAGACGGGCCACAGAACAAGTCCCGCTTTGTACTCGATGCCGTTGAACATGAAGTGGTCAGAGGAGAACATGACCACCTTCCTCTTACCCTGCTCTGCTTGCATCACGTCTGAAGGCACCGCTCCAGGTGAAGGTCGCGCGGATCGCTTCCTTTTGTGCCCAGAAGTTGTCCGTTGGATGTCGGTTCTCCTGCGTATCCACGGCACGAACGCTACAACCAGATCAACGTCGTACTGACTACTTCGCTCGTAGACGAAGCCGACGTCGCCCCTGTATAGTCCGACGAGGCTTTGGACCCATTGACCTTCCCGGACCGGTGAGGAAACCTGTGAGGGCTGAAGGGTGAGGGGCCGATCCTCGACGTTGACTAGACGGGGAGACGGCCTTTGCACTGTCACCATGTCCCGGACCGCGCGAAGTACGTCTTGTACCGTAAACGCCTCGATGAAGACGTATCCTGGGATAGCCTCCCTGTTGAATGCACTGGTGACTCGGGGAGCGCGGTCTCCCAGCGCGAGGCAGCGCCGTAAAATCTGGCTAACAACTTCGCGCTCCTGCTGAAGCTGGTGGTGGCATAAGCTCTTGTTCAGGCCCAATATGAATCTTTTGAACGCACTTTAACCCTCACGGTCCACAGTCCGGGGTTGTCGACACTTGGCCCATATGAGATCACGGGCGCGACTTCCGATGGCTCTGGGTGGTGATCACGACGCCCGACCGAGTAGGCGCGAATCCTCTGCGCGACGCATTCCGCAGCTGCGAGAGTCTCCCGAGATTCGGATGCGGTGTTGAACGGAGGCGGGCCCATTTGCTGCTGCAGGCCGTCTTCGTTTTCATCGCCTGAGGAACGCACATCATCACCTGGTACCCGTATGTGAGTAATTTCAATTCGTTTCTACCCTTCTGCGCACCTCGTTCATCGGAATCTTCCTCTTCTTCCTCGTCCTCGTCTTCCTCCCCTTCCTCTGCGCGAATAGCGGCGATGTCCAAGAATCGAAGTACCTAACTCTTGAGTGAGAAAGGAGCGCACGCAGCAGCGCAGGTAGGACGCACATCGGGTCTGGGCATGGTGGTGGTTTCAGCGAGGGTTAGGGGTGCGTCTGCGAACTGTCTGGGTATTCCGTGTTTGTCAGAGTTGTCGTGTTGACGAAGCGGAAGAAATACGAACACGTTCCCTATATTCTCGCGCGCTCATCATGTAATTCGTTGCGAGATCTAAATGTACGACAGAGATGATAATGCCTCGGTGCAATCCTCCACCTTGTCATCATTGCTGAGTATCTGAGTACGGCGGAAGGTGCGGGGCAGCGCGGAGGGAGGGGGCGTTATCGAGGCTGGGAAAAAGAGGAAATGACAAGTCGCGCGAACGACAATATTCCCCTCATACTTCGCGAGAGTTCCAACCGACATCCTGGCTCTGGTGGGCCGGAAGAGCTCCGGCCCGCTGTACTCTCGCGCACCTCGCCGCCGATATAGCCTCTCCGGGCGCTTGCCGCTCCCGTCTTTCGCACCCACCCGGTTCCGTGCACCATCGCATGCTCATTGCAATAATGCACATTGTCTGTCTGCGTACCGTAGTCGTAGTTATAAGCTATGTTGTAGTTGCGACCAATCGTTGAGGTAGAGACGTAAAATTTTTGAAGACCAGTGGCTGGTCAACGGTCACCAACGCTCAAGTTGGCACCGTAACCTAACGGTCACCAAGACCTCCCGCGTGGCAAACGCTCTGCGCGCTCCCTCGCCCCCACAGCCTACTTCGGGCGTTCCCGCACTTTAATCTCTTTCGCTGAGCGCGTTGTGTGACGCATCATGGAACCTCATCTGTCACCTGAACAACAGGATCTCCTTGCAACGAAATGGGTTCATCCAAAAGAGATGGAGAAGACGTACGGTGAGCATTCTTTGGAAGCATATCCGCACATATTCTTTTCTGATCGTATCCCTAGGTATCCCATGCCGTCGTGGCGCCTTCTCTAAGGATGAGGCAGGAAGAGTGCGCGCGGAAATAGTGCGCTATCAGTCCGTAAGCTTTGAATATCTCGTATGCCCCACACACCATTGATTTCGTGTCGCAGGAGAAAGGCTTGACAGTATATGATATGGAAGATCTTATCTCCGGCTCTGACAAACAGGCGGTAGCAGGATTCTGGGGTAGACTAGGTGAGTACGCGTTTCGGCACGACTACAATGACTTACCTGCGTCCTAGTGCGCTCGGTACCCGGTAGGGCTGTTAAGTCAGTCTATGACCACGTTCGGCGTGCACACAACCCTCTCGCAAAGCAGGGAAAGTGGTCGAAACAGGAGGATGACCTCCTCATCAAGTATGTGTGCCCGTTCTTTCGCCTTCGGGAACTAATTTTATGGTCGCAGCACGTTCACTTCGCAAGATGGCGATTGGGACCGGGTAGCGTCAATCGTCCAACGCGCCACCTCGGATTGTCGCGACCGTTACCGTGCACTTGCTGGTCGCTCAGGCAGCAAGCAAAGAAGTACGTACTCACCTTTGTGAGTTCACCAAACCGATGCTGACGCCTATTAGTGCCGTGGTCACGCGAAGAAGAGGAGCTGCTAATCCGCGTTATGCAAGACCTTTCACAGGAGGGACGTGGGCCGGCATCCACCTGCCAGGGCTTTTGGGGCCAGGTTTCCAAGCGGATGGACAACAAGCGCAGCCCGAAGCAGTGTCAGAATAAATGGTCAGTTAACAGCTGCATAACATGACCCACCCGCTTTGATCTTGTCGAAATTTCGCTAGGACTGACTCGCTGGAACCCTCACTGCGTAGTGGGGTCCGTGCTCGCTCTTGGACCGAGCACGATGCATCCGTCTTGGTTGCAAAGTGAGTATCAGCGCACTTATAAGAACAGGCGTACTTACATTGGGTAGGGTTGCAGAGCTCGATGTTGACGAAGAAAGTATGGTCCTTTGGAAAGAACTAGGGGATCCCGCGTGGAATCAATGGAGTGGCCATCTGCTCCAGCAGAAATGGCGCAAGATGAAGCGCGATCTCAAGATAGAGGGTTTATTGCATCGAGGTTGGTATAGTGATGTTCATTCCTGCATAGAGCGTGCTAATTTCCTTCAACAGAAGTAGTTACTATACTTGTAACACGTCATTGCACTACGGGGAAGTCGTAATGAGTTATTTTTCTACATTTAGTTCCTGCGCGCGCACCTCAAAATGCGTCTGCGACTGCTTCGCGCCTTTCCTCCACCGGCTCTTCGGCGGCAGAATCGTCTTCTGTGACCGAGTCTTCACCTCCCAGTAGCACCCTTTTGCTCTCGAACAGATCATAGAACAAGTTCTCAGGTACGTCCGGCATTTTCATCATTCGTATCGGTCGCTTCATCTCCTCTTCCTCACTGTCAGGGACCACATCTGGATCTGGCTCTGGTCGAACATTGTAAGTTCGGAGGTGAGCTGGTCGCTTTGCTCGTGCCTTCTCCAAGTCGGTTTTGTCGATCGTGCTGGCGCTGCGCTTTGTTCCGGAATTTGGCCTCGGTACCACGTCTGTGTGGTGGTGTTTCTCGTAGACAGGCAGCGCAGGCATATCGGTAGGAGGTGAGGGCCCAGAGCAGCGTACTTTGATTTTCTGGCTGTTAGGTGAGTTTTCCCCGCCGTTTCATTACACGCAAGGTTACTCACTATATCCCTAGCAGTCGGTGGTATTGTGATAAGTAGTAATGGAGCCTGCCTCCCGCATCTGGGATCCAAGTCAACGTCGATGTTCACTTTCGCAGAGGATGATTCGGGGGACATGGTGAGTGCTACAGGCGAACGGGTGACCCGCCCGCCGTATTACCAATGGGATTTCTTTTCGACTGTCTGCTTCTTGATTGAATCCCGCTAACTCCACGTGTTGTAGATCTCCAGCCTCACAACGCGGTGACCGTGAAGACATTCGGTTGGGTAAGTGTTCATGCATCGGTGTTTGAATGTGACCCTGACTGACAGTTCCTTCTCCCCACCACCCGGACCCTCACTGCGACCGTTGCCCCTCATGCCGGGGTGTCACTGTGGCCGGCAGTTCGACAATAACACGCAATGGAAAAGGCATCGCTCGAAGTGCCGCCTCGTTATGCAAGGCTCTTCGGAATCCCATCGACTCGCGTCAAAAATCGCGAAAGACGGCAGAGTAGCGGTCCCCGCCAAGCGGCCCCACGATGAAACATCTATTGTATGCAACCGCTAATCTCTCCATTGTATGTGGGCTGAATGATCATGTTATCTCCAGACGCATGTGGCTGTTCATAGAAGCAACAAAAAACGCCACGAGAGAGCTCCTGAGACGGTGAGTATAGTTTTCTTGAACATAAGACCATACAACCAATGTTGCAAATGTAGCCACTCAGCACTATTTTTGAGGAGCCGTTTGCCGGCGCACCACCGGCTGAGCCTCCATCCCCGACGGAGGAGTTGCCAGTCATCGTGACGCGTGCCGGCAGACGAACGCGGCGTACCTGGCGGGTTGAAGACGTCCTCCCGGATGTTCCTGGCGCGGAACCGGAGCTAGAAACGCCTACGGATGCGGACAACACGGGTGCAGGGCCAACGCGCAGCACCACGCGGAGGATCGTCCGCCTCCTTGTGACAGATCCAATGCGCACTGCGTTGGACAAGTTCGCCTTGCGTCGTTCTACAAACGTCGCCCGGTCCATACACAAGCACCTGAGCTAGATCTCGCAACTCAATACACACCCACCGCCGACACTGCCACTGGACGCAAGTCGCGTCGCGGCATCAAGGACATCATTGCTCCTTACCCCAATCTCTCCTCATGGCTTTTCGGGCATCACTATTGGCTGAGTGGGCAGAAGAAGACTCAGGATGACCGAGAAGCGCTTCAGAAAATCATCAGTCGGACAGACTTCATTCCGAGCGATATCGCCGGAGTAAACTTCAAGAATATCGACGCAAAGCTTTCGTCCGCAGAAGGCACCATGCCTTGGGACATTGATCGCGATGGTTGAAAGGAGTCGTCTATCAGCATCAACGTGCCTCTCACGGAGAAATCGACGCAGTCGAGCAGGCGGGCTCAAGTTAACGATGCGCGTCGGTTTGCTCGTCACGAGTTCCACGAGAGCGTACCACCATCCAGCCTCGCGAAGGTGTCCCCTTCGTCGTTCCCGGCTTCTGGCACAGGTCCTTATGTGCTGAGATCCGGAAGACCCTCACCACAGACCCTGCTGCTCGCGACTTCGTGTTTGACCCATTCCACCTCGAGTTCCACGATCCCTTGCAAGATGGAAAGGTGGAGCGCGTGTATGGCGAGTTATACAACTCCGACACGTTCGTTAATGAGGATATACGGCTTCAAAACTCGCCGCGAGAGCCGGGATGCGACCTGCCTCGGGCAATCATGGGTCTAGAACTCTGGTCTGATGCGACGCAGCTTGCTCACTTTGCCCATCAAAAGACGTGGCTGGCGTATATGTACTTTGGAAATCAGTCGAAGTACGAACGTGCACGGCCCACCAGCAAGGCAGCTCATCACGTTGCGTACTTTCCGGTAGTATGTGGTGCATAGTACATTGCATAGCCTAGCGCTGACGACCTCATACAGCTTCCCGACAACATCCACGACTTTATCAAGAAAAATAATGGCGGGAAACCCACGTCATCCAAGGTCTTGACGCACTGCCGGCACGAGTTGTTCCAGGGTGGTTTGGAACTACTGTTCGACGATGAATTCGTTCACACATACAAACATGGCATGGTCGTCGACTGTATAGATGGGGTTCGGCGCCGCATATACCCTCGCCTCTTCGTTTACTCAGCGGATTATCCAGAAAAGTAAATTTTGCCCTGTTTCTTCATTCGTGTCTAACACATCAACTTTGATAGAATTCTCATTGCGACCATACGAGACAAAGGGGGATGCCCATGTCCTAGATGTCTCGTAACGTTCGAGCAGATCCCTGCTCTGGGAACCCAGGAAGACCGCAAACGCCGCAAAGATTTGGCACGAGAAGATAGCAACTCTCGACGGGAAGCAGTGTCGGAAGCTCGCGGTTTAATATATCGCGATGGCTATGTCGTCAACTCGATACATGTGAGAAACTGCTGAAGCCGCAGTCGCTTGTGCCTACCAGGGTGTGTCATGTGAGGAACTCGCGTTCGTGTTCATCTTCTGAAGGAGCCACTCAACAGAATGCCTTGTCTGAACGACTCAAATTCAACGATATCCTCGACGACCATTCCTTCGACTTCCACAAGATTTTTGCGGTTGACCCCCTGCATGAATTCGAACTAGGAGTTTGGAAGAATGTACTCGTCCATCTGACTCGCATACTTTACGCACACAACCCTGCTCTGATCCACGAGCTTGACAGGCGGTATGTTCTGCTCTGCATCACGCCGAATGCAGTACAAATGCTTATTACGACGCGACCTTCCAGGTTTCGACAAATACCTGCATTCTCGGGGGTACGCGCATTCTCGGACAATGTATCGGGATTGAGCCGCATAGCGGCGAGGGACTACGAGGACATTCTCCAGGTTTGTGTTGAAACATTTGTTCGCGCGTTTGTCCTGAGCGAAAGTTCACAGTGCATGATGCCGTGCTTCGAGGGGTTGCTAGAGGAGCCGCACAATGACAGTGTGATGTCTCTCCTCTATACTATGGCCACTTGGCACGCACTCGCCAAGATGCGCATGCACACCGACAGCTCACTTCAACTTCTCGATGATGCGACGACAGCAATCGGGGTTCACCTGCGACACTTTGCAATAGTGACGTGTGCCCCTTTCCAGACCAAGGAAACCGAACGCGAGTACCTGGCACGGAAGCGGGATGAGGCACGTCAGAGCGTAACGTCCACGGAGAGAAGTGACTCAAGGAGTACAGAACCTGGGCGCCGCGTGCGGAGGTTCCACCTCCGAACAATCAAGACGCACTTTCTCGGAGACTATGTCGCATCTATCAAATATATGGGGACAACCGACTCAACCAGCACACAAATCGTGAGTCTTTTGCCTATGCGCGGGACACAGACTTATGAGCATACTCCCAGGGCGAGCAAGAACACCGCCGGGTCAAGGCTCGCTATGCTCGCACCAATAAGCGGAATGTTGATGCTCAACTTGTTGACATAGACATTCGCGAGTCCCGGATGTTGGCTATGTCATACGAACTGGAAGAAGCCGGTGTCGACGTACCTGGCCGGCCTGCCCGTGCACAGAACGAGCTGAAGCCTGAGGATAGGTACCACATTGGGGTATCTCAACGAAACCCCATCAACTTGGATGAGCTATGCAAGCAGCACGGGGATGACCCCGCGTTAGGGGTGAGGACATATGTGCTTTCCGAGCGTCCCTCATTGACAAGAACATGTAGCATTTCGTTGAGAACTTGAAGCGACACGTTTACGGCTGCCTCAGCCCACAACAGCCCTCCGAAGATGACGGCTGGCGTTCGATAGCTTTACAGAACGACCGCATCTACCGCCACGAAACAATTCGGATAAATTTCACAACATATGACCTGCAGCGCGATGCGGACATCATCCACCCTAACGCAGACAAACACGGCATCATTGTATATACCCCTCAGGCTGAGGGAGATGCTACAGGGAGGGCTCCCTGGACGTATGCCTGGGTTATTGGCGTATACCACACTCAGGCCTTTTGTTTCCCTTCACCAGACACTCATCGAGTTGATTTCCTGTGGGTGCGTTGGTTGAATCGCGTCGATGACGGCGCTGGGATCCGAACATCGCGCCAGGAACGTGTGCAGTTCCAGAGCTCGCCTGGCGACATGTATGGATTTGTCAACCCGGAACATGTTATTTGGGGATTCCATCTTGTACCCGCGTTTCACTACGGTCCACAACCCTCGCCAATCCAGTCAATAGCCTCCCCAACGGGTACCGAATGGGCATACTACTATATGAACCAGTACGACGGGTCTCGCCCGCGGTCTCTGCATGTACTCACTCGTGCCACAGCTTCGCAGACAGGGACCTGTTTGCTCGTGCTTTGGGTATAGGTGTTGGACATGGAAAGCTTAGGCCACGACAGATAGAAGGGATCCACATCCCTCCTGAAAGTAGTCAGACCAGGGACGCAGCCATTGCCGAGGTGGTGGGTGACGACGCAGCTAGCGATGAAGAGAATATAGATGAGGAGGGCATAGATGAGGCGTTCATCCCCATTAGCTTATAAACCAATAAACCGTAGGATTGCGTGGCATGCGTGCCGCACCCAAGGCTTTTCCGACGGGCTTAACTAGAAGGAGGATGGCTCTGACCCTTTCTAGCTTATGCGAGATCTCGAACTGGCATGCAGGTGCACAGGAGTTCCCTGGATACGGTGGGAGTTCGCTCTATTTAAGGTGGCAGACTTTCACGGATGCGCCTCAGGATTTCACCCTCACCCGCCACTTCTTGTACCAAAGCTTCACCATGACTCCTCGTGTTGCCCAGACCCCCCGTCGCCGCGTACTAGCTTCCACTCCCCGTCGCTTGCCGGCTTCCACTCCCCGTCGCTTGTCGGCTTCCATACCCCGTCGCTCGCCCGTTCCCACTCCCACACCTCTGCGTCGCGTTTCTGCACCTTCTCAGGGAAGCCAGATCATTGGCCGCCGCCGTGCTCGGCCTGACGAGGACGAGGATGACGAGGATGACGAGTTGGTTCAAGCGCCTGCACGTACACGCAGGTCAGTGTCTTTATGTTTACGCTATACCACGAAGTCGAGGCTTGACAGCTAACTCTTCAATATAGGCGCGTGGTAGACTCATGCGGTGGCATATTTGGTATCATGGGGGACATGTGGCGTCCTATCGACGCGATAATCACTCATGGATTAGAGCGTTCTAATTATCCTGATGCCAGTGACACTATGTTCTCCTCTCAGTATGACTTTCATGACGTTCTAGAAAAGGGTGTGTACTAACATGCCTCCGAAATTTCACAGGGATAACAAATACTGGGAACTATTTCAACTGCTACTTAGTTTCCGTCCGAACCTAATCCAGGAATGTGCCAATCAAGGCGAGAATGGGCCTATGAGTATTGCAGATGATGTGCGTTCCCTCACTCATGAACCCGGTGAAATTGTACTAAAAACATGAGACAGATCGACGTTGGCCGCTCCAAGACGCGCAATGTCATCATATTTGCAGTTAAGAAGACAATCCTCGATTGGTACGATTTCGGCCCCACTGGACCCCACGTCGACAACAAGGAATTCCGCGGTTTCCGCCATCCTATTATGGGACGTCTGCTCTGTCCGGCAGCTTACAAGTGGGACGACCCTGCGTGAGTTAACTATCGGTGCATCCTATCTCAAACTGACACCCAACTTTGATCCCAGTGTGCAGACGGCCCTCATCACTCATGACCCGAAGTATCCGACCCAGCCCAGAGACTGGCCGGTCTTCCTGTGGGAGAACGAGACCGTCGACAAAGATACTCTCTTTGAAGGCTTCCTCCGAGGCCGGCTGCTTGTCAAGGTGAGCATGCATGCAGCGGACAATGCAATCAACATACTGAACGCTTCTGGGAATGAAGACAGCAAAACAGATACTTTTCGGTCCAGCAACGGCTAATGAAGAACCCAACGGACGCTCACGCCACGTCTGCGCAGGCGGGGGCAATTCAAAGCCGAGGGCTTTGCAGCACCATGTTCGCCGTGCCACAAGTGGACTTATTGCATACGGGGCAACCGTGGTATGTACAATGTTTGATCACTACAATCAGACTTAACGCGCTTTGCTGTGGCCTGTCACAGGTACATTTTGCGCTTAGCTCCCAGGCTACATTCTACCCTGGAGGTAAAGCAGGGAGGTGGCCATATGAGAAGTTCTACAACCTCCTTGTCTGGTTCATTGATGTCAAGTTGCCAAAGGCCAATCGCGAGGAGTTGCTGGATTGGTGGAATCTGTAAGTCTGTCTCGCAGTGACCGGAACGTCGCTCATACTAACAATGGCACCATTAGTCAATTGTTTGGTTATTCCACCGAGATTGACAACGGCGATCTTTCCGCTGAGATCGAGTCTGATCCGACGTCGGTATTGTCTTTGATGCTTGCTCAGCTCATGGCTGGCGAAGAGGAACCTGATGACAACGTGGAGATGAGGCCCAGCGAGGAGCCTGGTGATGAAGAAGACGAGAGCATGGAACCCGACGGGGCTAGCGGCAGTGCTTGAAACTCCGGGTTTGTGCACTTTCATTGAATCGTTTGTTTGCTCTATGAACGCGTATGCCTTCTTCACATAATGCTTCTCCCTCATCACTTCATAGTCTACTTGCCCTGACTCCGTAGAATATTCATGCCTGCGCCGTAGTGTTCGCATCTTACTCATGTCAACGTCGTAGCATTCGTGTCTACGTCGTAATATCTTTGTGTCCGCTCCATAGATTACCACAATAATACATGTTGATTTGCTCTAGTGCAACAAAGGAGTGGCCGCTGCAGGAACAATATGTGGTACAGAATACAGGCAGGATGTACATGAACACATATAGCTACGTAGCTTGCACTAATCTATATGTATGAAACATGCAGCTCGGTGTCATAACGCATGCAAGTCCATGCCCGATCATGACAAGTTCATGTCATGGGTATATGCCTGTTCATAACGAGTTTGTGTTAGTACCTGTGAGACATATGACTTAGCTGTACCCCACACATGCAAGACACATGAGTTGCCCACATCTTGCACACGCGAGACTGACATTCGTGCCATATTATTCTGGTAGAGTACTAATGAGGTATAGAAAGGGAAGCAGTGACGCCGATGTATGGCTGTAGCATCAAAATGGTAAACAGTTTTTACGAAGCTCTCATTTATCAAGGAGACCGACGAACAGAGGAACCGCATTGTCACACAACACATATAGAGCTTCATCACTGCTGAACAGGAACAGCTTTAGAATGGTAATAATATTGAGATGTGATACAGACACAGTTAGAGCACAGATAAATGAGAAGCTAAGTAGAGTATGCCTAATACTTGATTGAAACCCGTTCAGAACCCGCAGTAACTCAGATGTAATCTACCATAACCGTGGTAGGAGTGACATGAAAGCACGGTTATGCCGTGCGAGGCTCAATTCGGGGTTATGTAAGGTTTTGCGGGGTTACAGCCGGCTCTAACCTAACAGCGGCCTATTTCGGCACATTTCGGCGCTCGGCCGGTCGGCGTAACCCGGGGCAATCCCTGCGCCTTTTTTCTGATGATACACATTGATAATGATAAGATATCAGCTTGTCGGATTGATTTGCGTGTTGCATGATTTAACGTCGGATATCACCGATTTTGGTGCCCATACTATGCTTAACCGGGATATGCACACGACCGGGATATGCACATTTCGGAAAGATCGGCCTCGCGCACAACAATGACTACATATAATCTCTTCAATCTTTTATATAATGAATATGTTGATATATTCTACATTATTGTCAAGTTTGGAGTTGATTGAGCGACTGGATGGTGCTGCAGAAAATCGTGATTCCGGGACACCGATGTGCACGGCCATCAATCCTCCAGGAACAGAAGAACCAATAGCTTACATGCCACGAAACTTGGTATACATAACACACTGATACATATATACTATACCTGCGCTTTTTGTATCATTTACATGGGCAGAATACTATGTGCGAGAGGCTTTCCTCCGGAGGGGCTCTGAGCGTGACAGAGCAGATTTAAGCTCCGCCGCCGGAGCGCGTGAACGACGCGTTGCGCGAATGTGCATCAGTGGGTTCTGGTCCATGATAAGATTGGATCTATGATCCCGGCAAGCGTGACAATCCGTGACAAGCGCACCTCTTGCGGGCACTTTTGCCTCGACTCAGATCGCAACAAAAAAAATTCAGACTCTGTAGGTACATAGAAAACATATCATAGAAAACATATACGAAATTTCAAGGGATTCCATGAGGGATAAACTCAAGAGGACGGGGATATGCACATTTGTGTGCATATCCCGGTTAAGCATAGTAGTAGGACATACCCAAAGACAGCCGCCTCGGCGCGTTGCGCCGCATCTTGCAAGCATGGCAGCTCGCGCCACGTCGCCGAATCCGGCACGCAACAGACAAGCTGGGCTAGCCATATTTAAAGGGGTGTCATATAGGTTAAGGTCGTGCAAGAGCTCGGGCATACAACGAGAGCAGCAGTTTCAAATCGAAGAGTAAGCAACTGTACGGGGTACCTAAAGCATAAAAGCCTGACAGCGCGCGCAATAAGATGTAAGATGCAACAAACAAGCAGGCAGAAAGCAGAAAGAGCAAGCAGGGTAGGGGTAACTATCACCAGCAGTCGGTCGGGTCACACCTCACGCGTCGCCGTTCGTTTTCGGCGCGCCGCCTCGCACGAGCCCAGCCGCCGCGAAGCCGCGGTGCGCGAAGCCCCCGCGGGGCCCACCACGCCCTCGCCCGCCGCGGAAGCTGCCGAAGTCGCGCGAGTCGCGGTCCGACGCGCGCTTCACCTCTGGTACCCCGTCGTTCAGTTTCTGCACATGCGCATGGCGATACGTCAGATATAGGACGGTTCAAGTGAAGTGAAGAGATGGACGCACCTCGGCATGCTTGTCGAGGCCGGCCTTCATTGCATCCTCGTCGCCAAACTCGACATACGCGATCTTGCGCTCGCGCCCGTTGTTCGTGTTAGGGAAGTTCACGCGCGTGATCTACAAATCAATGCGCGATTAACCGGGTGCACTGACTGCGGGGGGAGGGGGGACACGCACCCCGCCCTTCGCCTCGCCAAAAAAGTCCCGGAGCTCCGTCTCGTTCGCGGGGGTCGGCAGGCGCATAAACAGCGTCCACGGATTGCGCGTCGGCTTGCGGCTCGTCGGCGTGCGCGCGCCCGTGCTGTCTGTGCGCGGGCTCAGCAGCCCACCGTCCGACACGGCGAGGGGCGAGCCCGTCGTGTCGACATTCGGTTTCAGCGGCGCCGCCGCTGCATCGTCATCCTTCCTCTCGCTGCCGCCGTCCGCGCCGCCGTCGCGCACGGCGTCACGTTCCGCGCGCTCGCGTTCCTTGCGCTCCTTCTTCTTCGCCTTGAACTTCTCCGCCTTCTCGCGATCGCGGTCGCCCTTATCCTTCTCGGCAGAGCCGGGAGTAGAGGACGTCGCGGTACCGTTGCCGTTGAGTTTGGCGGGAGGGGTCTCCTTGCCGGAAAGCGGGTCCGAGGCGGGGGCTGCCGCTTGTGGTGTTGGCGACGAGGCCGAAGGGTTCGGGGGCGCGCCCTTTTCCACGAGTGGGGCGGGCGTCGACGACTTGGTGGGGGCGTTGGAAGTGCCGGTCTGCGGAGGCAATGGGGGTTTGGTGGATGTGGGGGTAGGCTGCGTCGTCGGCGTCGCGGTGCGGCGATAGGCATAGTTGAAGCCTAATTACCCAGTAGGTATGAGGGGTAAGAATAAAAACAGAGGCGCACCTTGGCTCTTCAACTCTGCGCTGACACGCCCCTCCTTGATATCGAGGACTAGCGAGCCATAAGCGGCATCACACAGGTTCCAATTCCAGCAATTCTTCCACGCCGGGTCTTCAGTCGCGTTGGGGCCGCCTCCGGGAGTAGGCTGACCAATGGGAGGGGGCACGCGATCAATGACTGCGAGGGCCTTGTCGAGGAGGACGCGTTGATGCTCATCAATGACCGTGTCGACCTGTGACTTGACGCTTTCCCAGACCCGGTCGAACGACTCCTTGCCCGTCTTCATCTTGGTCCTGAAGCCCTCGTAGTCGCCCTGAACACTAAACTCATTCCAAGAAGTGGCATAGCGGAAGTGCAGGCCGGCGGAAATGGTCAGGTCTGCCTTGAGGAAAAGGGCGAGGGATGCGAGGATGCCCTCGCGGCCGGGACTAGCGTGGGTGATGAGAAGACGAGTTTCTGTAGGGTCGAACACGCGCTGGGCGGTGTCGACGAGCTCGCCAATCTGCAGCACGGTCGTCCAGATGGTGCCATTGCCGCCGGCAATTGTAGCGTTTCCCTCCCCGTTGTCGAACATCTTGTGCGGAACGAAGGCGCCGCCCAGACCAAGGAGTCGTAGTTTAACGCCACCAATGTCGAGGCAGCGGGTAGTCGCCTCATCGAGGATGTGGAGGTTCTCAACGTCGTATGTTCCGGTGCGGAGCTTTTCGAGAAGAAGAATGTCCTCGCAGGCACCTGAAACGGTGAAGACGGGCACCTGCAGCTTGATCTGACCGGATAAAAGGAGCGGGAACTCTGACAACATGGAAATGGTCAGAGTCTGGCGAATCAGCGACGGCGGGTTCTCGGGCGCAAGCAGGTGATGGCGCTGCGCGCTGGGTATCAAGGGAGAGTACATCGTTAAATGGCGAAGAGTACGATCGTGGATGCGGTCGATGCTGGACCCCTCTGTACAACAAGTACGTAAAGGTCAGTCAGGGCCACGACAGACGAGCAGCTGCGGACAGACCGAAGAAACCAAAGTCGCCTGTGTGAATGATCGCTTTCGCGTTGGCTTCGCGTGCCAGGTCATTGAGAGAAGAGAGACGACCGCGGATGTCGGCGAGACAGAGTATCCTGCCGTGGACGGTGTCTATGACTTTTGTCTGGGAGTTGACCTGGTAGGGGCGGGGCGAGGGGCCAGGGCGGGTCGACGTAGAGGCAGGACGCGAAGTCGGCTGCATTTTTTTGGGATATCCAAGTGTGAGGGAGGAACAGAGCCTGTCGACGGGGGTAATGACCTGGTCGAGGAGGGCGAGGGGGAGACTGAGCTCGTCCAACAGCGCGTTGAATATTGTCGCGCGGTCGTTTCGGCGTTGGCCGCAAACCTTCTCTCTCTTTCATCCACGACCACAACACGCCTTGGTTGGCGCTCCACATACAGCTAATCTCCACGCTTACAGCAGCCTATTACAGTTTACGGGTTTCTATCCAGGGAACGGGAACGTCGCTGGGCTACGGAACCCGTTTTTTCCAACAGCCCGCACCCCAAATATCGCATTGTCTTTCGACAGCAGCACCGTCGCCTTGTCCACCAGCCCAACAGGCACCACGTTTGTCCACTGTGGCGCGTCCGTCGGCCGCCACAGTATCTCGTACCCCGCAACGGCGGGACTCGTGTCGAGCTCCCAGGACAGCGTGCTGTTGTTCGTCAGCACGGACGTGTCGATCGTGACACTCTTCGGCGTGCCTGGCGCCTGGGCCAGCGACCAGATGGCCGCTCCGTTCACCCGTGCCACCCGCGCCGTGAAGTCCATGTCCACAAACTCGATCAAGTCACCAAACTGAAGCCCCGTTGCTGCATCTATACGCGTGTTCTGGTGCTGGTGGGCAAAGTTTTCGTTTGGTTCCGTGAACCGCGCCGCCGGGAACCCTGCGTCCAGGAACGGCTCGTGGTCCCCACCGCGCAGGAAACGGTCTGCCCGGTAGATGACGCGCACTGAACGAATTGTCAGGCCTACAAGGATTCTCGCCGACAATTTGTACTTACCGCTCATGTTGGTGGCACTGTTGGATGCAACGTCATCGACGAAGCGAGCAAGCTGCCGTGCCGGCGAGTCGTTCTCCCCTCCAATAGATTCCCTGCGTGATAACGTTGATGCACTGTCTGTCGGTGGGATACCTTGCGCGAACAGCCTGATGCTGTTCGCGTCGATGAATCCGTTGTCCGCCTTCGAGGAGCCGACAATATCGTTCGTGAACATGCCTTGAACGTCGACGCTCTGGTTGAGCAATGTCTGCGCGAGGAAGTTGGAGCCGAACAGCCCCTGCTCCTCCCCGGCCACAGCGCCCAGCATGATTGTCGCGCGAGGAGGCGGCCGCGTCGAGAGGATGCGGATAAGCTCCATGACGACCTGCGATTGAATTAGGTTCTTCCACTTCACAGAAGAAACGCAGAAACCTACCGCCACGCCCGATGCATCGTCGTCCGCGCCGGGCGCGTCAGCCGTGAAGTCGAGGATGTCCGTCACACGCGAGTCGTAGTGCCCAGTAATCACATACGCGCGGTTCGGCTCGTCCGTCCCGCGTATCGTCGTCACCACATTGCTGATGAATGTCGCGTTCGGGATGACCCCCGCGGCCGGCGCCTGCGTGTAGCCCGCCTCTTGCACGCTCACTTTCGTCCCGGGGGGTGCGGCCGCCGCGAGGGCGCGCATCTCCTGCGCGATCCACGTGCGCGCCGCGCCGATCCCGCGCACGGGGTCTGTCTGGCTCGAGAGCGTATGCCGCGTGCCGAACGTCGTCAGCTTCGTGATCGTCGCGTTGATGCGCTGCGGATCGATCTGCGCCAGGATTGCGCTCAGCTCTGCATCGGGCGCCTGCTGCGCGAGCGCGCTGCCGGGGCCCTGTGGCCATGCCTCGCCGAGTAGGCACTCCGCTGCGGCGGAGCGCGGCTCGGGCGAGAGCAGGTGCGCGGCGCGAGCGGCCGTGGCGGCGCAGAGCAGCGAGAGGAGGAGGCGTGGGAGACGGTGAAGCATCGTCGTCCTGCGGTGGAGTGCGCTGCGCTTCGCTCGCTGTCGTGCACTTTATATCTACTAATCTCAGACCGTCACGCAAATATAGGACATCGGAGTGGCAGCTGCAGTGGCGAGCATATGGTACGCACAGGGCAGGTGCGCCTTTCCCATCTCACGCGTGCGGATTGGGAGGATTCGCGTCGATAACGCGCCGGACGCGCACGTCGAGGAGCGCTAGGAATAAGAAAGGTCGTTCTTTGAAGTTTCCCTGCGAATCCAGTTCGCGCAGGTGACCCGTTCTCGTGCATCTCATAAAGGCTTCTGCATAGCACAGCTCGAGGATAGCTCGGAGAGAGAATCTCGTAGAACAGTTGGATGTCGTGGTAAAGTTAGAACGTGCGCGATAGTGCTGGTCTGGCCTGAGCTCGAATAGCTCACACGCAAGGACGAGATGCCGTACGCTGGAGCCGTGCTGCTTCAACGTAGGGTGCTGCGCGGTTTGAAAGCGTGGAGGATTGCAGCCGGCAATGTCGAATCCAACCCGTGATTCGGAGCTCCGTACTAATGGCGCGACATATTTGCAGGAGGTGCAGCACGCCCCTGAAACACATTCGCACCTGCAGAACCCACGAATACCAGGGGCAAGAGCCTCGATATTCCCATCGCAGGCTGAGCTACAACCATCGAAGCCCCCATGACACCGAAGTAGAGTCACTTGGCTTTCATACAGGTTGAAACTACCCGGTGAGGAGTGTTCTAGCAGCTCCAATGATAACAATGGCGAGTATAGGAATAATTGAAGTTGATCTTGAGCTGGTCGCCTTTCCAGAACCAAGACCGCCGGTCCTCAGTGACTCCAGTCGGGCCGTAGCCACCACGAGAGTGGAGCAACTGGCCGTAGGGGTTACTAGATGCTCGAAGCAGCAGGGGTATATCACGGGGTGAGAAGCCAAATGTTAATTGTCTTTGACGCACGATGTGTGTAAAGTCACGATCTCCCAGATATCAGCCCGAGCCGAGTTACTAGCGCTGGTGGGACCGGTGACCGCACGACGCACGCGCCAAGCGCGCCGCCGCGACGCCCGCGCCCGGATATAGCATGCGCGCCCATGACCATCCGGAGAAGCACACCGAACGCCACACGGTTCCCAGTGGAAGAACGCAGGCCACTCGCTCGCAAGAACGACGACTCATGATGTTTGGGCCCTGCGGCGCGATGCAGAGTGAAGCGGCCCATTCCGAGGCGCCGCCGCCGCGCCGCTAAGGCTCGGGGCCGCATCGGAAGAGGGACGCCGCAACGGGCCGCGCGCGTCGCGCCGCGCGCCGCTTGGCCCGGTGCTGGGTTTTATGCCCGCGCTAGCCGCCGCCGCTGACAGCGCTCAACGTCAACGTCCACCCGCCACGTTCGAGCACAGCGCGCGATCTGCTGTTTGCCCTGCCCCCCTCTGCTGCTGCCCGTGCGCCGTGCCGCAAACTCTTTCCGCTTCCCGCTTCTCCCCGCCCCCGTGAGCCGCTCGCGTCCGCCCCCCTATTGCATCTCCAGAGCAGGCTCTCCCGACGCGCGGCTGTGGACTTCGCGAAATGGCCTCTCCTTCTCTCGACTCGCGCAACTTGCTCCGTATTGGCACTGAGCTCAGCTTCCTCGAAGACATATTGGCTATCCAGCCCGGGACGGAGCCCGAGCATCTCCGTGCATGGGTCGTATGGATGCAGGACATGGGCAAACAATGGGCGAGTCCCCTCTGTACTCTTCCTCGTGCTCGTAGTGCTCCTGACCGGGGTGTCTGACTTGTCTGCCGCATTTACCAGAATGAATACCAGGCCATCCTGAAGAGCGTCGGCTTTCAGGAGGCGCCGACGGGCGACTTGCTCGAGAGGGAGTACAAAGTCTCCAGCCGCAAGAAAGAGGCCGAGGCGACCTTCCGGCAGCTTCGCGAGTCCGTGGCGGCGTCCAAGGGGCAGGACCAGACAGGCTCGTCGACATGGACCGGCAGCGATGCCGACTTCTCCGCCTTGATCAACGACCACTGCACCAGCACGGATGCCGAGGGTGAACCAGACACGACGGCGTCGGCTCCCGCCGCTGTGAACGAGAAGGTCAATGGCGAGGTGGCCCAGAAAAAAGAGACCCGGGCCGACAGCAACGTCAAGGCGAGCCCGGCCCCAGATGTAAGTCCGCTGCCCTCTATGCACTAGCTTCAGGTGACCGATGTATCTATCCTAGGACAATGACGAGCTCCAGGTCAGCCGATTCTAGGATGCCCCTGCCGTATCGCTCGCTGACCCCGCGCCAGGACGAGGAACTTGGTGACGGCGTCAGGAAGCGACCGGTCCCATGCGAGCTCTGTCAACGACGAGGGCGCAGCTGCATCGGCAAGGAAGGGCGCGCCTGCCTTCCCTGCAAGGAGCGCCGCGTCGCCTGCTCGCACGTCGCCAAGCCACGCAGAGAGGCCGCCGCCGGCACGCCCGAGTCCGACCTGCAGCCCCCCGACACGCGCTCCTCTCAGGCCATGTTTAAGCGGCCGCGCACGTCCGACCCCCGCCCCGGCGGCCCTGCCAGTGCGGGCCCGTCTGCGCAGGCGGGCGCGCGTAGCCTCAAACGCAAGCTCAGTCGTGGGCCGGGGCTCCGCGGGACGCCCGGCGGCCACGGGAAGCGCGTGCGCGTTGGGCGTGGCGAGGACAGCGACGGGGACCCGTTCGGTAGCGACGACGACGAGTTTATGGAGGCCGCACGGGCTGCGCGCACCTCAAGCGCGTGGGACGCGGACGCAGACGCGGAGAGCTACCAAGGCGTGCTGTCCGCCGAGGACAGTGCACGCGTTTTGGAGCGGATACGTGCACTCGAGGAAAAAGCAAGGGACATTGTCGGCGAGATCTCTGCTCTTAAAACGTATTTTCTGCACTAGGTAAGCCCTACTCTCTTATGTGCAAAGATTGGCCCAGACTAATGAGTTGAATGGTACTAGTAGGGCTGTCATAACTTCATACCACTCATGGATGATCTTTCCTGTATCCATAATTTCATATAATTAATGGTATGATAGATGCCATGTCAATCCCTTAATTCTTGCAGTACTTGGCAGTCTCAGTTTGGTCTTAGCTCTTATCTGCTTTCTTTAGCTCACTGGGTAGATTCTACTTAGAGGACTATAGGGTTGCTTAAAATAGTAGTGATGCACTTCTAGCTTATTGAATGCAGGCTACTGATGCATTATGTCAAAATATTGGTGCTTTTTTCTAACACTTCAATTCTGACAATGATCATTTACAGGGCTGAAGTATAGTAATATGAATGGTACAGATATGGATTAAGGAATTATTATAGTACTATTGAAACAACTGTCTTGAAAGTATACACAAGTTGACATTCAATAGACAGCTGTTTATTTGTATTTAGTGATATTTGTGTGTAGTTGGTTGGCATTGACAGGCACCACTTCACTACCCTTTAAGTAGTAGTTTAAAAGCTCAGTACTACCCTGTTACCATCCTACTTTCACTTACATTCTGTAGTTCCCATTGCTTGAAGGGACCAGGTGAGTGATTGTGAGTTTAGCTCTTGACACCACCTTCCAATCTTGAAATATTTGATAACTCCCTTCAACAAAGTTATCATAGCCAGAATTCTTTCAGTTACTTCTTTTCCTTCTGATATTTGCTCCACACTCACTGATCATGGTGGCTAATATGTGGCTGCCTCTTCATTTGCTCTCTACAGTCCATTGTTGCACCAACTGTGACAATTAGTCAACTTCGACTTGAACTACGACCCCAAAGTTTGAACCGGGCCTCGTTACTTGCGAACATCATCACGACCTAGCTGCTGCCAAGGCAGCTTCATGGGCACCTCAGTATCGCCGCGCCTTTCACTCGTTCATTTACAACAACGGAGACCGTGTAATGTGCTTATTCCATCCAAGAAACGAATGCTGACTCCGTCCATTCGTTAGCCTTGAGCCATGCATCTTCCCACTCACAACCATCGACCCCGGTAGTAAATAGAAGTACATCTGCTTCACGAACACCCGCGCCACGATGTCCACCGGAGCTCCCGACTTGGACACCTCTTGGCCGCACCACGAATGGAGACTCCGAACACGACTCTGACGAGGACGCCATGGAAGAGGATGAGGACGTCCTTCCAAGCACGTCCGGGCAGATTGGTGCGGGTATGGCTGGCGCGCGACCACGGTCAGCCGGTATGTGCTTGCAGTGAATAACGCTTTACTGGGTTCACGCATTCGTTCCATTGCAGGGAAGCACAATATGAACGGTCGGGTCAGGAGGGCGAGTACGGCCGGCCCTCGATCCTACGCGAGCTACACGCGCCTCTCGGACCGGAACGGATTCCCCACACACGTTTCCCCCGACGCGCAGGCAGCGCCCCGCGCCGGCAACGCGTCGTCGCGCGCGTCCGAAGTGACGGTGCCTCCGGCCTCCTCCCACATCTCCTCCGTCGTCCCTTCCTCCTCGCCCGACACGGACGCGTCGCGCGTGCCCGCCAAGACGCCGTCCGGGAAGCTGCGTAATGGCGCTGCGACCGCGCCACACTCGCTGAGCCGGCCCACGAAGCGCAGGCGCGAGTCGAACGCGTCGCAATCGCGCGAGACGCAGGAGCGCGTCGAGCAGAAGCGTGTGCGCACCACCCTAGCGAAGACCACCTCGCTCGCGGACCTCTACGCGCAGCTGCGCCGCGACAGCGACGCGTCCGAGACCGCGCCGAGTCGCGTTACCCCTCGCAGGGCTGGCCCTGGCTCTGTGAGTGCAAGTGCAAGTGCGCAGGCGGGCTCCGCGCGGCCGAACGACGCGTTGCGCGCGCAGGACCGCGTGGCGGAGTCGCCCGACCCAATGGAGGTACACGACCCGGAAGACCAGGAGATCGTGCTCGTCAAGCACGTGCCGGCGCCCCCGCGCAGCCCACTGAAGCCAATCGAGCGCCTCGCGCGCCCGTCGGTGTCCCCGACCAAGCCGGGCCCATCAACGCCGACGCCAAAGGCGAAGGTTGCGCTGAAGCCGCGCAAGTCGAAGGGTTGGGCCGTCGTGATCATCTCACCACCCAAGCGCACGCCGCTCAAGCCGTCCGCTCTCGCGCCGCGTACCTCATCAGAGGCGGGGTCGAAGAAGGCGGGACGTGCTGGTGCTACGTCGCCAGAGCCAGACACCCTTGATGATCTCGAGGATACTCCAGTGGCTGGGTCGAGCAAGCTGTTCGCACAGCGGCGACCCCCTTCGCGTGCGGGAGCAGCAAAGGCAAACCGCGCCGCAGTACCATCGGAGCCCGGTTCCCTCGACGGCGCAGTGGCGACCGACCCGCTCGTCGCTGCGCTCACCGCAACGTTCGCCGAGAACGCGGTCGGAGGCGGCAAGCGCACGCCGACCCCGCTCCGCCCGCACCGGCCGGCGTCGACGCCCACCCCCGTACCCGCGCCTGCACATGCGCCACTCGTGCCAGCAGCGGAAAGCGCCACGCCCGAGCCCGCGCTGCGCCGCTCGCGCCGCGCGATGGGCCTCACAGAGGACGTCGTGCTAAGCCCGCGCGAGATCGACGCGCTCCTCGAGGCGACGCCAATCACGCTCGACCTGAGCCTCACGCACTACCATCCGCCCGCCCCCGCCTCCTCAACGAACACAGACACCACAGACGCCATTCTGCCCGCCGACGCCGCAGCCACCGCTCCCCCCACCGCGCCCGAAGCAGAAAGCAAGCAGCTGTGGTGGCACCACCCCGCCTTCGAGGCGCGCGCCAAGGCCGACATCCGGCGCACGCTCCGCTTGCTCCTCCCCCCGTCCGACCCGGACCTCGCATCTGCACCTGCACGCGCAGAGGTGCGCCGGCGCCAGTCGAGCGCGCGGATGTGGGCCACGCGCCTCGAGGACGCGTTCGGCCCCGGCCCGCTCGACCGCGGCACGGGCCGCAAGCCGCGGCGCCTGGCGGTGAGCAGCCTTCCCTTGCAGCCCTTGTGTATTCGCGCGGCTGATGCGCGTGCGGCGGCGGTTTTAGGGACCGAAGCATGCGGCCGGCGCGCGCGAGGGGCGCGCAAGGTGGGGCGGCGGGGCGGTCGTGATGCCGCCGCGGCGCGCGTGGCCCGCGCTTGCGCCGCCATCCAGGCAACCGACGCCCGACCATGGCGACGCGGGCGAGGTCGCCGCAGCCGCGCTACCTCCCGCGGAAATGAACGTCGACATCGATCTCGACGCGGTAGTCCCCTCTGCGGATGGCACACAGCACACCGCTGTGCCCGACGCGGGCGCCGCCCCTGCCCCCGCTCCCGCCGCAGAGCCAGAGGGGTATGTCACCCTCACCGAGGCAGCCGCGTGGACCGCGGCGCTCCTCCCACTCGCAAAGGGCAAAGCCCTACCGGACGCCGCTATGCTCGCGCGCGCGCACGACGCGCTGAGTGCGGCGGATCACGCGCGGCGGATCTCTACGCGCGTGCTCAAGGTACGTGCCCTGCGCTCTATTCCGATCCCACGTGGGCTGACGCGTGTGGGATGGGTAGGAGAGCGGGCTCGCAGACGCGGTGAAGCGCGTGGGCGAGGAGAAGGGCGGGCCGCTGCGCAACAGGGCGCGGCAGCTCGCAGAGTGGTGGCGCGCGAATTTCGGGGACGCTGCGCTCGGGCTGGCTGAACCCTAGCCGTCCGGACTCTGCGCGTCGGTTTGTTGGGCACTCGAGGTTCAAAGACGAGGTCTGGGCGTATCCTGCATTTGTTTGCTTGGTTCACTTGTCGTGTTTTTCGTTTTTATGTCTTCCGCATGTGCATTTATCGTAGATAGACATCATTACAAAGATCCGTTACATGGTTTGCATTGTGCACGAACGATAGCAATCACATTTTTGGTTTGAGTCATTTGTTGAAGAGGGAGAAGGCCGTGGCGACACCTATGGTGCAGCACAAACATACGAATAATATACACGGTATATATACTGACTAAAAAGATATAATGGGAGTCGGTGCGTGAGGTAATGGGCACAGCGATGTCGGAGTCGCGCTTGCCTCCAAGTGGTGTTACTTAGGGCTGGAGCCGTTCTCATATAGCCTATCATCGCGGGAGGCCCTCAGACGTCTTGGGTTTGAGTACAGGAGACTGGGACGTTCGGTGAGTGTGGGAAGTCCTATCAACCTATGTATATCCATTGGGCTACCGTGCTCGAATCGCAATGACAGCACTGTGTGTCCATATGGTACATTTATATATGAGAATCCACTGGCAATCAACGAGCTGCGCTTGAGCGAACCGATCGTGTGAGCGGACGCGTAAAGGCATCAATTCCATCCTACCAAAACACTCTCACAGGCTACTGCGCCGAAAATCACGAGCCAACACTGACCCATCCGTCCAGACATACTCGTGAATGGAGAAATTGCGAGAAGATTTTCCGAGGGGCAACGTAGCCAATATTCGACCGAGCGACGACGGTGCAGGGTTGATGGGTTAATTGTCACCCGCGGGCGGACTGTTCGGTTCCTACGTACGTCGCGGGTGTCGGCACTGCCACCAGGTGCGCGAAAGGGGAAGAGCGTGTATAGACCAGGTGGAGTTATCAGCATCAGCGCACCAGCGGCAAATTATGAAGAAGCGTAAGTCGAGGAGTGCTGGAGACAGTTGCTACGAGTGGATGGGTGGGAAAATCAGATAGTGAACTCAAGTTACAGATTTGGATTGTGACCAGCGCGACTTGACGAAAAAAATACGAGTTGAAGGGGTCAATATTCGATAGCCAAGTTGTCTATTCGTAGAAATGCAAGCCAGACGCGCAGCATACTCGCAGGACTTGCAACTCGTCAGGCTTTCTGCGACGCTCTGCAACGATGTAGCAAGGAACTATCGCGGGCCAAGTCCGACATCATCTGGAGTTCGCTCATGAGCTCATTTGGAGTCGGACTACGCACATGCATCACGGAGCGCAACGTCCCACGACCGAAAGGAGCACGCCTATGTGCAATGGGCTCAAGCTGAACCCCCTTAAGCTTTACTTGAGGCGCTCAACTCAGCGCGAGAATCTAAGAATATCACCAAGGTTGCTTAACGAAGCTGATGGGATTCGGCGTTTTTAATCGAGTCCGTGCCGAGCCTTGTCGAGCCCCAAGTTGGGTGTTGGGCGGAGCAGCCCAGGCTGAGTGGAGTTTGGGCAAGAGCAGCAGGCTGCGGGGAACGCGAGTGGCTGGGAGTGGCCTCGTGCCCTGGTGGAACGCTCACGTGCCAGACTCCAGGGTCGACGCGATGCTTCGACGCGTCCGAGTCCGCATCTACATCCCGCGTGAACAGCATATGATGCATGAAGTCGTCGACCTTGACAGGAACATACGGAGACAGTTACTCTTCGTTCGCCCCTACAATCGACCCAACGCGTATTCACGTCGCTCCGTGGACCCATGGCACGCTGATGCAGCGACCTTCCTGTTATTACAACCCCGAGCACACGCGCGTGTGGTCCAAATCATACTGCCGTCCTCGAGTGACGCATCATCGCGTCACCGGTCACCAGCGACAACACGCTGACGCACCAGTACGACGATCAACCTTCCGCAGACTGGTGCAACCGATGGTTGCGAGCGCCTGTACTCCGCGTAATAAAGGTCAAGGTAATGAAGCAATTGACGCATTGCGCCTTGGCGAGCCCTGCACGATGCAATGTGGCCAAGCCTTGATAAACTGTTCGCAGCCCTTGCCAGACGCACTGACCGCCCTGCGCCCAGACCAGGGCCCCACGCAGAGGTCCGAGCCCGCATACGAAGAAGCCCCTTTCTGCAAACGCACTTTGTCCTAATTCAAAGCACGCTGCGCTCGCGCGCTGCAAGCAACAACACCGATGATATATCGATAACGCGCGGGAACTGCGATTACGCCGATAACAGCAGTGCCCCCAGGCCCCCACCCTGCTGTCGAAATCACGCGCCAGTGGGGCTGGCGCGTCCGTTCCGCCGAGCGGGGGACGAGAACGTTCTGGGCGGCAGGCGCAGAGAGGGAGCGCAGCGGCGGTAGGGAACGTTTTCGGACGCGGTGTCGCGCTCGGACCCCGGCGCATATACTTTGCTGACGCGGATCCGCTGCTGCGTTTCATAGACGGGCGAGCGCCAGAGACGATTAGAGCAGGCGGTGATGACGGAATGCGGGCGGAATCTTCGCGTCATAGACGGCTTCGATGGGATTGCGGGGAATCAGGGTATCACATCATATTCATGAGCCCACCGCTCGGACTCCTTATGGGACGCTGGCATTGTCAGCAGTGCTTTCGGCAGATGCTTGTGATAGCGAGCCAGAGCGCAGGCTGTCCGAAGGGGCATTACGAAGCATCGTCGAAGGGCACAAGGATCGCAATGCCTGCTTGAGGAAGGCTGGGCACTGGGCAGTTTGGGTTCTTGCCCCAACCCACGGCAAGCTTCGCTAACCAATGCTGACGTCCGCACCGTCACGGCTGCTGTTAACAGAGTTTGGCACAGAGATGACGCGCACTTACGCAGGCCAAGAGCACAATTATGTTCCCTTCCGCATATCGAAGTGGTCCGTGATGCATGATGCATCACGGGCGAGACCGCCTCACACAACCCTCAAGCGCCGCCGTCGTGTCCAGACGCGGCAGCGACCTATGGCAGCGCACGCGTCAATCAGCGCAACCGCCACCGTGTGCGGAGGTAAAGGGGGCGCAAACCTCTGCGAACCGCGTCGCGTCCCACTCGGCCTCAACATAGTCAATGTTCTCGCGGGGCATCCACCACTCGAGCAGCGCGAAGAAGATGCAATCGACAATCAGGATGATCGTGTAGATGGGGCCCACGAACGGCCCCAAGCCCATCGTGCTGGTGTACGTTAGCACTTCTAATGATCCCGAAAGCGGCGCGGCGCGGGCGTACCGTTCGATCCGTGTCCACAGCGGGTACGGCGGCGTCGCGAGCACATTGCGATAGACGACCTCGGTGCGCTCCGTGACCTTTGCCCAGTCGTAGAACCCGCGGATTCGCTCGTGGGCGCGATGCGGGTCGTGCGCACCGCGCGCGACGTGCGCGACGGCCTCCGACATGGCCCGGAACACATCTAAGTCCGGGTCAGCAAGGCGGATCGGAAGGGCGTGCCAGATAAGCGTGATAAGTACCGTCTGCGGTGGGTTCAGCGAACGAGATCATATCTTCCGGGAGGATTTCGGGTACGCCGCCGACGCGGGTGGAGACCACATGCAGGCCCGCACAGGCCGCTTCCAGTATCGCGATTCCGAACGCCTCCGTGAGAGAGGTGTTCATGAAAATCGAACCCTGTTGGAGAACCTGCGCGCAACCGCATGTGTGACTAAACGGCCAGAGAAGACGAGGATGGAAGCGTGCGCACGGAGGGAACGTCCCGAGGAGCGACGGGGCCGAGTAACGTAATGCGATCCTGCAAGAAGTGAGTCTCGCGCATCTGCAGAAGATCTATCATCTTGGGCCCGTCGCCGCCTGCGCGGTGCGGCGTAAGTGATGTAATTGAGAAAAAATCACATGAAAGTGCAGGACGCACCAACAAGGAAGCGGACGTTGGGAAATGCACGACATATGCGCGGCGCGGTGGCCACGAGGAGATCAACCCCCTTCCTATATGCCAGGCGTGAGACAACTACGATGGTTACTGCATGGCAGCGCTCGAACAATCAGCACGCGCATGGGGAAAGGAGGTAAGCACGGGCGACTGACTCGTGTCTGTGGGTGGAGCGGAACGCGCGGGACGAAAGCGGTCTGCGACTATCGCATTGGGGATGACATAGACCGACTTCGGGGGAAGCTTGGCGCGCAGCACGGTGTTTTCTCGTCTGGACGCCGAGCGAGTCAGTCTTCCGACCCGAACGCGAGGCACCAGGGGGACCATGTGCCCTCACCCTATATGCGAAACGCAAATTGTGGCGTCAACATTCCGAAGCATCCCCTCCAGAAGCTTGTTTGTCAGAATGCTGGCTGCGTCCGCGAAGCCAAACAGGCTGTGGTCGGTAAATACGGTGCGGATGCCAAGCAGGTGCGCATGCAAGATGCCCTCATGGCCTAGAGAAGAAAGGCTGGCGTGTGAATGAATAGGGTGATGCGCTCGCGTAGCACAATTGTGCGAAAGTAGGAAGAAAAGCGAGGAAATTGGGCAGTGTCGCAGATGACACAAGAGTCGGAAACGGGATGTGATAGACTTTGAGGCCGGGCACGAGCCAGCGCACGCCAACACGGTCCGGCGGATGGCTGTGGTTGATGACGATGACCTCCGGCGTGTCAGAGGCGGGATTGATCAGGGCAGATAAGGGAGCGTTCACTTTGTGTCCGTTGCGGATGAGGGAAGCGCCGAGCATGTATATGTGATTCTCGACCCCTCCAGCGTTGGGAAGGAAGAAGTCGGAGATCATGCTGGGGTAGCAATGAGGGACAGGCATAGAATTGCGGGGGCAATGGGGCGACCTACGCAATAGAGAGGGGGCCGGGATGATTCATAGTGGTGGTGGGCTGTGCGTCGGCGACGCGTCAGAAGACGAAGGTGCGTCTATGTCAGAGCTACCGCAAATCTATGGCCCTGTTACTGTCAGAACAATTTTACTGACGTGTACGTGTAACACGAAGGAGCGCTGCGCCCGAGCTGTGGTGCGGAGTCGCTCCTAAGGAGTCGAGCCGAGGCTCGGACGCGTTCGATACCCGCTCGATCTTTCGTAGTTGCGAGTGGGTCTTGTTCCCACGGGCGGGGGAGGTTCTCCCTCAAGTAGCACCCATGGTCCGAATTGTTCAGCGCTTTGGATGTCCTTTCGATGAACACTGTCAACGCGGTCCTTGACAAGTACGGTCGCTTTGGCCTCGACGCCGCCACTGCAGCGACCACCGTCGGCTTTGCTGCTGCCAAAGCCACCACAAAACTAGGTGTACGTGGAGTCCTCGCGCCCCGCGAGCCCTGTGCTGAACTCCGAGCCGCCCACAGTTCAGCGTCACCCGCAGCCTAGCGTCGACGGCTGCAGGCGCCGCAGGCACCGCGCTCGACCTCGCTCTTGGCGACAAGCTCGGCGCTGGCCTCGCCCTCAGCCGCGCAACGGCCGTCACCCTCGCAGCTGTAGAACAGCTCGCGCTCCTCCCCATCTTCGTCGGCGAGAGCCTGACGTCCGCATCGCTCATCGCGGCGTACAGCTCGATCGACGCTCTCTCTTCTCTTTTTCCGGGCAGCGATGAGGCCTCCTTCTCCATCGCATCATTCATAAATCTCATGCGCAACGACTGGAACAATCCCGAGCTCGGCGAGCACCTCCCCGAGGAGCACTTCAGCGTCGCCGAGGCGGCGCGCGCACTCTTCGCGTGGGGCACGCTGCAGGGCGTCACGTACGACTGGCAGGTCACGAAATGGTCCAAATACCTCAGCGAGATCAACTCGCACGACGAGCAGCCCGACACCCACTCGCGCTACCGGCACAACTCGATCATCAACGTCACGGGCGACGTGATACTCCCAGGCAACAAGGGCCAGCTCCTCACGGCGGACATCACCTCGGGAAGCCTCGACAAGCCGGACGCGCTCGCGGTTGCGCCCCGCCGCGGGACCCACCTCGCCCCCGCGCCGCGCACGCCCGGCCAGTGCAAGGGCGACCTCAAGCTGACGCTGCGGCGGCTGTCGAAGATGTGCCTCGCGGGCTACGGCGGCGCGTCGCTGCTCTTCTTCGGCGTGCCGGCATCTCCCGCGGCGGCCGCAGCCGCCGCCGAAAGCAGCAACAGCGCCAGCGCCGCCGCGACCAAGGCGGCCGAAAAGGCGACGCTCGAGGCGGCGGTCGGCGAGGCCGAGAAGACGGACGGCGGCACCGGCACACCGGCACCAGCGCCGGCGGCACCCGCTGCGTACTCGTGGTGGTCGATGCTGCTCGGACGGCACGACCACGACATCTTCCTGCGGTACGCGAGCGGGGGCACGCGCGGGACGGACGTGACGGCGGTGATCGGCGATGAGGCGCGCATGCCGCGCTTCTGGGTGCTCACGGACCACTCGCGGCAGCAGATCGTGCTCGTCTTCCGCGGGACGATGACGCTCAACGAGCTCGCGGTCGACCTGACGTGCGAGCCGGAGGAGTTCGAGCCCGCATGTGCGGACGACGACGACGAAGAGGCGGAGGACTACGTCGAGGACGACAACGACAGCGCGGACGTGGATGGCGCGGGCGCGAACGGCAGCGCGAACGGTGACGCCGAAGCGGACGTAGACGGCGACGAAGGCATGCCCGGCTCGTTGCGCGCGCCGGGCGCGCGGCGGCGCCTGCGCAGCGCGTCGTTCCGCTCCGTCGCGTCGTTCGAGGAGAAGCACCGCTACCTCGTGCACGGCGGGATCCTCAAGATGTCGCTCGCGATGGGCGCACGCGGTCGACCGGTCTTCATCGCGGTGCGCGAGGCGCTCATACGCAACAAGGGCTACGGTACGTCGCGCCCCCACACCACTGCGCGTGCGAAAAGCTCACGCGCGCCCTGCGCCCTGCAGAATTGGTCATGTGCGGACACAGTCTCGGCGCGGGCGTCGCGGGCGTCCTTGGCCTGGTGCGTGCGCGTCTGCCTGCGTGCATGCGCAGGCGCCCCAGTGCTGACGCGAGCCCGCCCCATCTCTCTTAGAAATGGGCAGACCCCAACACATGCCTGACCGCGCGCTCGAGCGGGCTGCCCGTCGGCCGGCGCGTCTCGGTCTACTGCTTCGCGCCGCCGTAAGCCGTGCCTCGCTCCCCACTCCCCACCAAGTGCTGACGTTGACGCGTGCCCCCAGCGCCGCGTATGATCCGCGGCTATGCGAGCTCTCAAAGAACCTGATCACGTCGTTCGTGTACTCGCACGACCTCGTCTCGCGCCTCTCGCTCGGCGCGCTGCGCGACATGTCGCGCGCGGCGGTCTGGCTGTGCAAGGCGGAGGCGGAGGGTCGGCCCGAGGGCTACACGGGCATCACGCGGCGCGCACTGCGGCACAAGATGGGCTTTGGCTCGCGCGACGATCCGATCTGGGTGCGCTCCCCGCCTTCTCTCTGCTCACGGTATACGGCGTGCTGACGCGCGTGCGCGCCGCAGTTCCTGTCGATCCGCAAAACGCTCGAGGCGAACATGCCGCTGCACAACCTGTACCCGCCCGGGCGCGTGCTGTGGGCGGTGCGCGACTCGGACGTGTCGTACGCGGCGCCGCCGCCCGCGGAGCGACGCTACAGCCCAATGGAGGCGCTGCGCGCGCGGCGCGAGGAGGACGGCGTACGGCTGTTTGAGGTGCTCGATGTGCAGAAGGTGTTCACGCAGATCATCTTTTCGCGGGACATGATCAGGTGCGCACTCCGCGCACTACGCACCCTCTGTCGGGATGCTGACGCCTCGTTCGTGCAGCTCGCATATGGCACACCAGTACGACAAGGTGATCGAGGAGCTGCAGTGATTCGCATACACGGGCCGGGGCTGCACGGGAGATGATTTGAGACGCTCGCTATACGCACTGCTAGAGAGGTGGCCGGTCTGGTCTGGTCTGGTCTGATCTGGTCTGGGGGCACGCACGCACGCACGCACGCACGCACGCACATTACACATGTAGATTACCTGCACGCATCTATATTCCTATATCGCGATATATTGTCACGGACTAAGTACAGTACAACAACGACGAGCAAACGAACGGAGGGCAGTGTGGTTCGACATCCAGAAGGCGTGCGTGCGCTCAGTCGACCTCGGTCTGGTCGCGCGGGCGGTACTTGATGCCCTGCGCCTCAAGCTCCGCCTCGACGTCCTCAGGGACACGGCCCTTGACCGTGATCGCGTACACTCCGCGCACATACTTGTCTGCCGCCGCCCCACCGCCGAATCAGCACGCGCACGCAGCAGCAGCAGAGAACGCGCTACGCACTCGTCCGCTGCCAGCGCGCGACCCAGCTCTTCTCGGGGTCGATGAGCGCGATGGTCCCGTCAAACTGCGTCGTCGTACACGCCTGGATGCGGTCCGGTGAGCCCTTCATCTGGGCATGCGCGCGTCAGCACGCCAAACAAGCGCAGGCAGGCGGGCGGGCGGCGCACTTGCATGAGCTCCTCGCAGTTGGGGCAGCCGTTGCGCCGGAAGTCGAGCGGCGTCTGGATGATGGAGCAGAGGAGGCACGCGCGCAGGTTGCGCGAGCGCGCCTGTTGTGGGACGGGCGCGGCGGGGGCGATTGAGGCGGATGCGGACATGGCGACCTGAGGCAAGACGGAAGGGGGTCGCGTGGGTCACGCGCACGTTCTCTTGTGTGATTACATAATACCAGGTATCGCTTGTATCGCCAACACTGCGTGCATAGCAGACTTATTCTCACGAAAAAAGGCTTCGAAAAGCTGGATATTCGTTTAACTTACTTGTTATTATTTAATCTCGAAAAACGAGGATTAGTGAAGTTAACATTCTCTACACGCTTTTTGATAAGGGGTAAAGTCTGTGCCTGAAGTTAAAGTTTTCTACCAGATTCCTGAGCCATAAACATCCGGTAAGACATTTCTCGGAAATCTAAACAAAACACTCATTCTGGGTGTCAAAGCGTGAAGAATATGGGTGATTGTTTGACTTTATTGCCAACTATGTTTGCATGGGGAAGTCGTGAGAGAAGGTTAACTTTATTAGGAAACTTTCTTCCCCTTTAAGAGTGCTTAGAGAGTCATTAAGTTTCTGATAACCACTTTTCCGGACGACAAAAAGCGAAAACAAGTTTAACATATATCTCGCTTATTCAAGCCTTTTTCCTTCAGGATAAGTCTGCTGTGCACGCAGTGCAACTGAACGAGCTTGGGTCACTCGGATGGCACTCTTTCGTGAATCGAGGGACTGCGATCGTATGACCAGGGTATTTGGATTGCGCTGAGGCTACATAGTAGGTACACGTTTCACTACCCAGACAGCTGCGGCACAAGTGCTTCTCCTGTACCTGTGTCACCGTACTAGCGGGACAAAACAAGGCACGTAGTATATGGGTGCGTATATTCGTGTATTCAATGGGAACAAAAAGACTTTAGACTCACAGAGTGTGCGTGGCCCGATCAGCAGACGACCGTGCGCGGCCAGACACGTGTGAGGCTATGATAACCTTCGTTCATCGGGATGGCGGGAAGGGAGACGAAGATCACGACGTCACTCCAGCAGCATGGCCCAATCACCGCTCCCAGGCGACGATCATGCACGCCACCTACATAATTAATCCTGCTGAGGTTTATCGCGTTGATCGAGCGGAACGATTACAAGCACCGTAGTCGACCCAGGGCTCGTGGAAACCAGGCTGACCGCGATCCGTGGCCACAAGGGATCGGTGGAGATGGGACCACAGACGGGGAAGGCGGCAACATTGCCGCTTTCGATGCTCCGTATACGCGACCTTCTGACGGAGAAGCCAGTGACGTTGACGACGTCGTCGAGGAGATCCAGGGGCCGCCTCAAAACACAAAGCGCCCCGGGCCTTCGAACTCAGAGCCAACGCACGAGCCCGGAGCGGCCTCGCCAGTGCAGCGCCTCTCCAGGCTCGCGCCGGCGGTATGTACGCAGGCGTAGGTACTTACAAGCATGCGTACGATGCGCACGGGATCGGGGGCCCGCGGTTGGCTGGCGTTTGAGGTGGGACTCAAGTTCGGCGCTCGAAAGGGCAGTGCCGTGGCGGATGGGGCTGGGTGGCAGTGTTCGCGAAGTGGGTCTACGGCAGCGCAGAAGGCGGGTGCACAGAGAGCGCAGCAATCATATGGCTGGCCGCGGTCGCCGGTGGCCTCGCTGGGAAGAGGCTTTGCGAGACCTCCGCACGGGATGAGTCAGCGTGATAGCATGCGCCTCGTACGGGTAAGTTGGGTCCGGGTGATTAGGAATCAGTGGGGATCGCGAGGAGCGCGGCGAGGCGAAAGGTGAAGGCGATTACCAGGGCGGGACGCTATCGGGGTGGCACGAAGCGAAGCATCGGGAGGGCAGCCGAATTAAGGAACGTTGCCAACCGGCGCCGCAGAGCGCGGTGCACGTGTGAGAGGGGGATGCTGAGAAGAAGGGGGCGGCGAGTGAATTGTGTGGCCCGGGATGGATATGGGATGGAGGAAAGCGTTGGTCGAGGCAGGGCGGGGCTATGGTATGTAGCCAAACGTGTGCGAACCGCCACCGCGTCCGGAGCGGAGCGCCCGTGGAGGAGAATCCCGGAGGAGAGCAGAGCGGGACTTTACTAGGAACGTGCAGCCTTGGACAGGAAGCATGGCGTCGGCGGGTACTCAGCGAGCCGACTGAGGGAGGCTCCCGAGCGGGGCGACGGGGTGTGGCCGCTGTGCTGTGGGTGGGAGTGGGGAGTTTGTGGATCAAGAGAGGAGCACGTGGTGCTTATGTTTCACGCGTCTGCGGGTTCGCCTCGCCTCGCTTTTTTTCTTATTTGCCCTTTGGTTGCCTTTGGCTGCCCTTTGCTTTGCGTGGGTTGATATCATACTTAAGCTAAAAACGCACGGCCCCGCCGCGCCTGCCACAGACACGACCCGAGCCAAGCCTCAACTCCACCATGCTCGCCCTCGAACATCCCCAGCTCATCTACCCCGGCTCTCCGCCTCCACCCCCGCCCATCCAGCGCCACGAGTCGGCGCGCAGATCCGCCCCCGAGCCAGCTCCCTCCGCCCAGCATACCCGCATCTCCCTCCCCGCCCCGCCTGCCCAGGTCATCGCTCAGCCACACCCCCATTCCGCCTTCCCATCCACCTCTTCCTCCTCGTCCTCGTCCTCTTCCTTCTCCACGGCCGCCCTCCACCGTCACCCCTCGCAGTCCCAGACCTATCCTCACCTACCGTCTCCCGCTCGCTCCGTCCCCGCTTTTAATTTCCATGAGGTCCCCACTCAGGATCTCCTCCGCCTCGTCGCCGACCTCCTCACCCAGGTCGCTGAGGCCAATATGCGTCCGGAGGAAGACCGGCGCCCAATGACCCCTCCCCCCAAACTGCCAGCCACAGAGGACTGGGAGCGCAACTCCCGCACCTCCATCTGGCCGTCCCTCCTCACCGCTTCCCGCAAGGCCCTTTGTATGCCCTACCCCGCCTACTCCTTCCAAGCTCGTAATATACCCCAAATCACCATCGAGAGCTACCTCTACCGCATCCTCAAATACTGCCCGACCACCAACGAGGTCTTCATCTCCCTCCTCGTCTATTTTGATCGCATGGCCCACATCTCCAAGGAAGCCACTGGCTCCCATCTCTTCATCGATAAACACAACATTCATCGCCTCATCATAGCCGGTGTGACCGTCGCATCCAAGTTTTTCTCCGACGTGTTTTACACAAACTCTCGCTACGCAAAGGTACGTTCCAGAACCCGCACTCACTCCGCGTCTCCCTCCTGATCATAGATCCTCCCCCTCCAGGTCGGCGGCCTCCCGCAGCACGAGCTCAACCAGCTCGAGCTCCAGTTCCTCGTCCTGAACGACTTCCGCCTCACGATCTCCACCGAGGAGATGCAGCGCTATGCCACGCGCATCTTCGCCGTGCAGCACGACCGGCCGCTGCAGCGCCCCAACCCAGACGTCCCGGTGACGATCATGGGTCTGCCCTACACGGGCTTCGACGCCGACGGGCCCCGCACGCCGCAGATGCGGCCCTCGCTCGCGCTCGCGCACCACACGTCGTCCGCGTCGCTCGCATCGGCGTACTCGTCGCGCGCGGCGTCGGTCTCGGAGGCGGAGACGGAGAGCACGGACGGCGGCGGCGACGAGGGGAGCACGGACGACGAGCCGACGGTGCGCCCTGCGTGGAGCGAGCGCGGGGGCGGCGACGACGCGGAGAGCATGGTCGACGACGACGACGAGGGCGACGCGCGCATGGCGAGCCCGTACGCGCGCGCGCGGTAGCGCACGCGGCGCCCGTTGCCCGTTTGCCTGCCGTCATTCCCGTCGCATTGCATGATCGCCTCCCGCCCTCCTCCTTCCCGCCGCGCGCTCTCACGCCCGCGAGGCCCTCGCACACCCACCCCTGCTGCTCTCGATCTCGCCCCGCCACGCCGCCCGTCCCGTCTCCCTTTCCTACTGTCCAGTCTTCCTTTTTTGATGCATCCCAAATGCATGCGTGCATGTTGTACACCTACTCAATACTCAATATATAAGTACTCGTACTCGTATGGCCCGGTCCAGTCCAGTCAAGTCCAGTCCAGCGCAATACACATACATACATACAGCATACACGCACACTGGCGCGGCGCCCGGGCGCGCATGTCATGTCTGCCGTGTGGGGCGGATCGATGGACCCGTGCGCCGCGATGGCGTACGTGCGCCCTTGTTCCCAACAGCACCGGATATGAATCGCGAAGCAGGCACGCGGGTGCAGTGCCCATCGCGGCGCCGGGCTCCTGCGATTGGGCCGCGCGCGCGGGCGCAACGGGGAGATGGGACGAGAAATGAAATGATGCTGATAAATGCATAACATGGCGGCCGCAAGGGCCAACTTTATCTGTGTGGCTAAGTACCTGTAGCTACTGATGCTGATGGCGCGGTAGTCTCCGCGGGTGCACTGTACTTATGCACCGGCCTCAGCTTCAGCGGGATTTGACTAGTGACTACTTATGATGTGCGCGCGAAAGGGTAATGTCTAGAAAGCGATCGCTCTGCACATGTCAGATCCATGTCCAGTGCCCTGTTTGTATAGCGTGCCGCATATAGGCCGGTGACCTGCCGCATGTCGAGTACATACAGCCTACTCCAATAAACAGACCCAGAGCAGCACAGTCGCTCTCCCTTGTGCTCAAACGTGGATGTTGTATACAGCCAATGTCTTAGTGTAGATAAAAAATGGAAACAGAAGCAGGTATGATCACAAGTCGAACGCGGAGATTTAGTGGTACACCCCGAGGTTTCAGATTCACTCGGGTTCTGGTTGTGGTTGACTAACAAGCTGTTGAGCTAGCTGTCATACGTTCCTCGTCATACTCGCACAGTCGTGACTACACCCCTCAGTTCGCTAGTCTCACCTACCTGAGGGTAAGATGGGTTCTTAGGCGTTGTGGCGGTCATAGCATAATGATTTTGGCTGTATGCGTATACATGGACTCGTGCACGGTGGGCATATGATATGAAACAAAGCACAACACTCATTCGGAGCTCGTTGTCGAGCGAGCTACATTGAGAAAGTCAGCAGACTGGTCTGTGCGTCTTAACGTGACACGCACTGTAGATAAGCTGTGCGTGGTGGTGAACGATGCGCCTGATCAAACCCTCCTTCTCGAGATGGCGAATCGCGATACGGGCGAGACTGCCGTTGATTTTGAGCCGCTCGATGAGGATGCTTTGGGAGATGAAGCGGAAGGCCGGCGTTTCCTTCAGGATGCGATCATAGGTAGGCTTGTCGAGGGTGACGGCGTGCTGCGCCTTATCCTTGACCTTTCCCTTCGACCACTTTTTCTTCTTCGCGGCCTTGCCGCCACTCGATGATGTGGGTGCTGCTGCTTTAGCCTTGGCCTAACGAACCGAGATCAGCACGAGTCCACATCCAGCAGGGCTTTGGTCCATCCATCCATCTTTCCTTCTCATAACCGTGAAAACGCGTTCAGAGAGGGTAGATGGACACGATCGGAGGGCTCTGGGACCAATATGTAGCAAGAAATTGTACTCACCATGTTGTGTGGGCCTTGTCGTCGACGTCGGGTCCTTCGTTTGTGTGCGCTCCCGCCCAGAAGCGGTCTCCGAACTGTTTAGGACCCGCCGGAATACGCCGGGCCAAGTCTTGCTTTCAATCTTCTGCTTGCCTTTCGGCTTTTCTAAAAGCTGAGGTGCAACGGACGGTTGTCAAATCAACGTCATCTGCTAGGCATATCTCAGGGCGTGTTTACATGTGTCGTACAATCTAAGTGAATATCTTTAGGTAAACCTCGAGAGAACCTTTCATCAAAGGTGGCATTGCCTACAGAGGCAGCCATTGTCACGCGCGGGTATCGACACACAGCAGTTGAATACATACATATATGCCCGTCTGGGAACATGGGGTTGTCTATCACAGCTTTGAGCTAGTACTTGCGTGTACAAGACGACCACTGGCCCAGCTGCACTTCGAGACAGCCGCCTGCACGCAATTGTCATTCCGTCATCCCGATCCCGAGGTACTAAATTACAAACAGGGATAAACACATTGAACGCGTCCACGTCAGGGGAATTTCTAGCCAGCTCAGCAGCACACAGGTTACCCTTTCACTCTCCCCTCCCCATGCATCCCTTGCTGCTCCTCGCTCCCTTACTACCGGCCCTCGCTGCGGGTGCGGATACACCAAAAACCCATGGCGTTCCTCCCTCCTTGGTTTCCAAGTATCAGCCCAAAGACAAGACCTGGACGTGCCTGGATGGTAGCAAGACCATCCCTTGGGCGGCAGTAAATGATGACTATTGCGACTGCCAGGACGGTAGCGACGAGCCTGGTATGCCCTGCAAAGCCTCTGCTCGTGCAATTCTTAGCTCGCCCAGGGACGGGGGCATGCCCGAACACCTTATTCTACTGTGTGAACGACGGCCATATTGGTGCAAACATACCCAGCACGCGTGTAAACGACGGTCTTTGTGGTTCGTCCTTCCCCTCGTGTCCTGGTTCGTTTGCTGACGCGTGTGCAGAGCCTGCCTGCTGCGACGGATCAGACGAACCTGCTGGTGTGTGTACAAACACGTGCGCTGAAGTCGGCGAGGCGCACCGCAAGGAGCAAGAGGCCGTGCGCAAGCTGCGGAAGACGGTAAGGAACCCCAAGGTATCTGCGACGACTTCACACCCTGATTCCGGACCCAGGGCTCCAAAATACGTTCGACATACATCGCATTCGCGCAGAAGGAGAAGAAGCGACTGGAAGCCGAGATTGAGAAGTCTGAGAAAGAGATAGCAGTGCGCGAGAAGGAGGTGGCTCGGTTGAAAAGTAAGTTGGCGTTGCTGCACGTCGAAAGCTACCCACTAATATCTGATAGATATCGTTGACCGTACGGAGTCACTCTCCGCTGAAGTTCTCGAGCAGAAGAAGAAGTCGCGTATGTCTCCCAAGTTTCGTCTGTCAGTGCTTAACCAGTAACGCTATGTCTTCTTTAGCCTTATATACGTCCATTATCACGCATCACAATGCGCTCAAGTCGCTCCAGCGCGAACATAAGAAGCATTTGGAACGCGAGAAGCAGCTGGGCGACATCCTTGATGCGCTCCGTCGCGGCTACAATCCGAATTACCAAGACATGGCTGTCCTTGAGGCCGTACGTGGCTGGGAATACCTTGCGGGCCTACCGCACATCGGCGAAGCCGAGAGCGAGGAGGGAAGTGACGAGGACGAAGCCGCGCCTGCTAAGGAGGAGGAGAAAGAGGAGCTGGAAGAAGGCGCATGGACTGCCCTCCAACTTGAGCATCAGCTCGACGGATTACTCAACACGGATCATGTCTCCTTGTTGATGGAGCACGACACGTTCGCTACCAATGGCGATGCTGAATCTCTCTGTAAGTCTACCCACCAACATGGCGCACAGACAGTAATTCCTGTAGTATACGACGTCAAAGCATACCTCCCCGACTCATTAGTCCCCCAATACGAGGCCCTCCGTGACACCCTTGTATCCTGGTTGCAAGGCCTTAAGATCATTAAGGGCACTTCCAGCGCTGCAGCAGGTCCGGCTTACTCTTTGAGCGGTGTGCATGATCTGATATCAGCCGCGACAGAGGCAACTCGAGCGCGAGAAGCTTACAACGATGCTGAGCACAGTCTCGACCTCGCACGAAAGGAGCTCGAGACCGCGCAGGAGGATCTGAAGGACCTCTTCGATCCCACAGGCTTCGGAACGCAGGGTGAATGGAAGAAGCTCCATAACACCTGCTTGTCGAAGGATACCGGAGAGTAAGTTCATATAGTACTTCCTTGGTCAAGATTTCTCAGGGATGCTCCAGCTATATCTATGAGGTGTGCCTGTTTGAGGAAGCAAAGCAGAAACCAAAGCATGGAGGTTCTACCTTCAGCCTAGGGTGCGTCGCATAGAGTCGTGCCGAGTGGGGCCTATTCATAACTCAAACCACTAATAGGAGATTCGACTCGTGGAACCCCTCACCGGAAGTGGAGGAAGGCTCTCCGGAGTACTACACCAAGCAAGTGTACGCTCATGGCACGAGGTGCTGGAACGGTCCAGAGCGGAATGTGAAGGTGCGCGAATCGTACCCGCCCCTCGTTTTAGGCACTAACGATCCGCTTAAGCTCCATCTGACGTGTGGGACGGAGAACGTCCTCTTGACGGTGGCCGAGCTGGAGAAGTGCGAGTATCTGTTCACCGGGACGACACCTGCCCTGTGCTTGCCTCTGGAGGAGGATGGGAAGTCCGGAAAGGACGAGCTGTGATATTAACACATTGAATATAGCGATGCCAGGGCTGCTCTCATGGTGTACGACGGACGGAACAGTACTCTGTGTGATCGGCGTAATTGGGCACCGCTAAGTATCCCTTGAATAATACCTTGGTCGGCCCCACCACGCATCCCAGGTCGCCGAGGGCTCGTCCAGTACTGGTTCACGCAGCTACACTCTTCATTGCCACAGAGCTTACGACAATATTATCGATCAAGTAACGCTCACGGGCTTGATCCTTCCCCGCCTCTTTGATCGCTACGTCTCCATTCAGTTTGTTGTACTGATAAACTGTGAACTCGCGAATGGACAACGGCATAGGTCTACCCACTTTCTTGACAGCCGTCCAATCTGTGAGGTCTGTGAGATCTGACAAAGGGACGAGAGTGCCCTGGACAACGGCCCTCATCCTCGGCTCGACACTTTGCGGGTCGAGGGGGTCTATCCGGATAACGAGCAGCGCGGTGCTGTCGTCCGACACTCCGTAGCGACGAAGCGCCTCTGTGATCTATAACGATCAATGTGTCGGTCCACCAGTCCCAATGCAATGATCAGTTAACAGTGCCGCACGTTGTTACTTGGGTTGAGTGCCCATATGACCTCCGAGTGGACAGTCTTGGTTCTGAGAGCGTTTTGCGACGCAGAAAGAAGTGCCTGCGTGATGGCCGTCTGGATGTGCAATACACTTGTCACCTGGGTGCGGGTCTCAATCAGACTGCATCACATGAAGCAACCGAGTTTGCGCACCAGCCGAGCATCGACGAAACCAAAGTTGACCGCCTCACGCTCTGCGTCGCCCTCTTCGCCCTCTAGTGTGCTTGCACGTACAATGCGTGCCCTCAGCTCGGCCGCATTTGTAACATGCTTGAAGAGTGCGATATGGACCGTCGAGAAGAAATGCGTATAAGCGAAGCTCTCCATTGATTGATCTTCCCACGATCTCTTGCCTTCATTCCGCCTCGCGTCAGCACGGCCAGCACAGTCTTACATAGTGAGCGAGGCTCTGCTTGCAGCTGGTCTGCCACACACTCCCATCTCGGCACTCACAGTCGAACACAATGTGGCCATCTCGGCTCCCCCTCTCTCTCCTCATCGCCTCTCTCGCTTTTGCGCTCCCCGTGCAAAGCGCAGAGCACAAGTTACTGGCACCTGACACATTCAATGATAGCATTGCCTCGGGCTACTGGTACGTCACTTGACACGTACCCTTCAGTTTGTATCATTAATGTCTTTGTAGGTTGATCGAGCACTTCTCTCCTTACTGCCATCACTGTCGAGAGTTCGCGCCGACGTGGGATGAACTCGTGGAAGATTATGCAGGCTCCAAAGTGAATTTGGCGCAAGTGAATTGCGTCGTGCACGGGGGTGCGTCTCATTCCATTTCCAAGCACTCATTTGTACCAACGCATCCAACAGACCTGTGTAGCGCAAACGGAGTCAACGGTTACCCTCAGATGAACCTTTACCATGATGGTGCATTCAAGATCACTTTCAACGGCGCACGTAGCCACGAGCGTCTCGTTGAGTTCCTTAAAGAACAAACCGGGGTGTCCGAACCCGTGCGCCAGGCCCCACCACCAGAATTGCTGGAGCACGATATGCAAACGCCACACGCTGAGCGGAATCCGCATGGCGAGGTCCTTGCACTGACGCCGGAGACGTTTCAAAGTGTGATTGCAGATGGAGACGTTTTTGTAAAGTTCTTCGCGCCATGGTGCGTCGGTCTATCTCATTCTGATTCTGATGAAGGCTGACACCAAGCAGGTGTGGACATTGTAAGAAGCTGGCGCCGACGTGGATCAAGCTTGCAGAGGAACTGCAACATAGAGTGACAGTCGCGGAGGTGAACTGCGACGATCACAAGTCTCTGTGTTCATCGCAGGGCGTGACTGGCTTCCCGATGTTATTCTTCTATCCTGCCTCGGGAACGAAGACGGAGTACGCGGGGAATCGAAAACTCGAGCCGATGAAGGGCTGGGTTGAACGGGCAACCAAGCCGTGGGTCACCAGCCAACGATCGTACCCGAGAAACGATACTGAATCAGCTCTAGGCTTTTCCAGGAGTTGCAGTTTGCAAACTTCGAGCAGACCGTGAAAGACAACGCTGTCTTCTACCTCTTTCTGCACAAGCAAGGCGGATCCGTGCCCGTACGTCGACATTTTTTGCCGTTAGTCCACGATTCACTCAGAAGTCTATAGGCCGCTCTTTCGTTGGCCGCGCGGCCACTGTTAGGCTCGCCGCCTATTTACACGTCCAGCTCCCCTGAGCTCTTCAAACACTTCTCTATCCCTGTCACATCCGACTTTGCGTTGGTTGCAGTGAAGGACGGTGCCGACAGTGCCGCTGCACAACTTCTATTTGACGCTCGAAAAACCTCTAAGGAACTGGGCAAATGGTTGCAGGCATACCGTTTACCGACAGCCATGGAACTTGGAGATGGTTCGTTCCAGGACGTCATGAAGGCGGAGAGCGAGCCTCTTGTTGTTCTCGTGTCTGTTCCTGCTTCCGGCTCGCAGCATGACCGCATCGTCGAAACTGTTCGCAAGCTTGCCAGCGAGTGGCGCAGTAACGGGGAGACGCTGTATGCCCCGATGAAGGGGGCGCGCCACGTTGTCTTTACATGGATGGATCAAGAACGTTGGGCGAGCTGGCTCAAGAGTATGTATGGCATCCAGGGTCCTGGGGAGGTTGTCATCACGGACCATTCAGTGCGTCAGGACGTAAGACATTTTGTCCGTGTTGCTGACGTCCGTCGCAGAAGTTGGTATACTTCGATACCAGCAAGGCAGGCAGTCGCATCACTCTCGACAGCACGGTCGTGCTCCCTACTCTTGGCGATGCCATGAAGGGTACCTTGCGCGCGCGGCACTCGGAAAATGTTGTTGAGCGCATCGCTCGGGTAAGTCCCTCCGTGCTCTGTGCTGATACCCCCTAACTCGAGTTTACACAGTACTTGAACAATAAGCTTATTGCTATCGAGAATATGGTGAGCAACCATCCATGGGCCACGCTGGGCTTCTTTGGCGTAGGTGTTCTGGGAGTATTCTGGGTGATCAAGAGACTCTTCCTGGACGAAGACAACTATGCACCACAGCACAAGGGCGGCAAAGAGGCACGACTGGACTGATCGTAGATTGACATGTTGTGGACCTGTGCTTAGATATATATTTAAATATTTAATGGCTGCTTAGGAAGCCCGGGTTATCTCTGTTCCCCAAGACGACGGGGCGCGCGTCGGGTAAACCCGCGGCGGGAATGCCCGGGCATTTTTTGATGCGTTGGGTTGACGCGTCTGGGCGGCATCTCGTCATCCCACGTCCTTACTTTTACCCCTCATCTTCCAGGCTTTCAGCCACCCCCACTGGCGCCGTCGCGCTTTCATCTCTTTCCTTAGGCTGCGCCTGACCAGCCTCCGCGAGCATGCTACCGCAGGTAGCTAACCACATACTACACCACACAACCCGCGCGGTTGCCGCGGCACAGAACCAAGCCGGTCACACGCTTCGCAATGTCCTTGGTTTTCAAACCGGCAGCAGCACCTCCCAATCATCGTCGCCTGGCCTAGCCTCCTGGAACAACACCACTGGTTCTTCGGGCTGGGGCAATGGGCATGCTGGTGCAGGAGGGGGCGCCAGGTACCATGCTGGTAGCAGGTTCTATGCGGGGTACACAGTGAGTCATGCGGCACAGCCTCTCATCTTCCAGTTAATTAACAGAATCCACCAGGGACCAGGCCGTGCCATAGCCCAGGCAAACGCATCCTCAGCCGACGCTAGCATCACTTACGCAGATGAGAACGACGAGTCTCGCCCTGTGTTGGTTCAACCTGTCATCAAGTCGGGCCGCGTTCCGCGGAAGACGCGTAGCCGGAGTCACAGCTTTTCGCTTGGGTCGGATGCCGTTGCGACTGCCCAGCGCGCGGAGAGCTTTGGTGTATTGCAGGCAGTTCAGCAACATGCACGTCTCCACCACGCTTTTGCAGGCCCTTCGCGCCCAGAGGACCTTGCGGAAGATGTCGAGCTCTCTTCTCGCCCCTCGACCCCTCGTCTCACTCGTCGCAACTCTACGGCTTCCACGGTGTCTGTCTCTGGTCCTTCGGATAACGAACTCCCCCCTCCTCGTCCTGTCGCCCCTGCGGATCCCACAGACCCAGCTCATCCCCAAACGGTTCTCCCCCCAGATCTCGGCACCAAGTCTCCCGGCAAGCGTTCACGCTCGTCCTCCCTTTCGTCGCTACCGCAGGCCCAGGATCCTTTCCAGGTCCGGGCACGACTCGTGGAGCTACGACAGCCCAACTACGCCTCAACAGTTGATGATTGGAATGCAGTCATTGCTGGCCTTATTTCTCTTCGTCAACCCAACGAGCAACCCACGGAGATTCTGCAGGCTTACAATGACATGATCACGCGCTCCATCATGCCGGATTACCGGACGTATTCGACCCTCATCTCCCTGTTGGCCACGCGCGATGAAGAAGTACACCGAATCGTCAAGAGCGCGTCCTCGCGCATCGAGAAGCGGCATGCTTTGGGATTCAGCGACCACTCGGAAGATTTCGTCGACCAGCAGCGCATTGCAGCCGTACGCGCCGAACAGAACTTCGATTCCGCATTCAAGCTCTTCGTCTCGGCCTCCGTTCAGCGTAACATCTATCTCCCCATGTCGGTGCATCTGCAACTCCTCGACTGCTGTGTGCGCCACCAGAGCATCAAGCAAGCCATTCGCGTATTTTCCCACCTTGAGAAACGCGGTATGGCTACGCGCGCAGCCGTGTATGCACGCCTGCTGGACGTATACACATCGCTCAACGACGTCGAAGGAGCCCGGGTTGTCTTCGAGGAGTTCCGGAAGGTCTGTGCTCAGGGCAAGATAGACTGGGACCTGGCGCAACTACCGGCCGCGCGTGCGGGGCATATCCGCGTGTGGAACAGCATGATCGAGGCGTATCTACGAGCAAGTAATCCCTCCGCGGCACTGGGACTACTCGGTGAAATGCTCGACACGAAAGCAGGTGCTGAGTTCGGCCCTGCCGACGTCCCCGCACCATCCATGTCCACCTATTCAACCATCGTGCGATGCTTCTGCCTGGCTGGTGATGCCACAAGCGCAATCTCTTGGTTCGAACGGCTACTTGATCAGGGCAAGCCTGTTGAGAGCGAGTGGGTGCCCATGATCGAACCTCCTCAGCCCAGCGACTTCTTCTGGCGCGAGACTCTCGACCAGCTGTCTGAGCTGGACCGCATCGAGGACGTCAATCGGTTGTTCGCCCGGTACATCACCCGCTTCGAGAATCAAGCCAACATCCCCTACTTCATGCGCCGTATTGTCTACGTTGCGAATGTGCAGCATCTGCAGACGAACGAGATCAGTGCGGAAGATGCGGGAATTCTCCTGGATCAAGCTCTCTCCGCGATCGGCCCGCGCAAGATTTGGCGCTTTGTCCTCACGGACGTGTACGGCAGAGAAGCCACCCGGGAGCTCGTTGGCATGAACGCCAAGTATGGACGCACCGAGCAAGCTGTCGACCTCCTCGAGGAACTTGCCACCTATCGTCGGGACGGAGGTACATGGCCTGAGCGTGGGCCCTATCATACGTATCCTGACGAATCGCCGGATATTGTTCGCTCGTTGTCGAATCTGGTGATCTTCGACAACGGTGCCCCTCGCGAGCTTGCCCTCTCGCTCGCTCTCCGAATCGCCAAGGTTTGGGCATCCCGCGGAATTCACATTAACCAGGCCCTGGGAGACGCGCTTCTTCGTGCTTATTCTCTTGCACGAGAGCAACAGGAGCGGCTCCCGCAACTTGATGCGCAAGATTGGGAGGCGTTGGCGTTTTCGATCAGCTCCTATGGGCGGACGCCAAGCCAAGATGTCCGGGTTCCGCGGGCGCTCGAACTTCTTACTGACATGGCTCGGGTTGGAGCTAACCCAGGCCAAGTCTCGGAGGGCGTGATCGACGGTCTTATTCGTCCGGTCGTCGAGGAGAAGGGCCTAGAAGAGGTGACTGCCCTGATGGAGAACCTCGGTGCAGAGTTCGCCGCGCTGCTTGCCACTCCCAAGACGTTCTCCTACATCCAACCTGCGGAGGTTCCAGAGCCTCAGTCAATCCATGGCGCACCGGAGCTCGACATCGGTCCCATGCGGATCGATGACCACCAGAGCCGCTACGTCGACGACGTCAACATGCGTGTTGGCAAGGAAGACGCTGCATCCATTGCATTCCAGAGATTCGAGAAGGGCGCAGCGATGGGCATCTTCCCCACTCCAGAGGTCGTTGGTCGCCTCATCGAATGCCTTGGACGCGCTTCGGATATGGACAAGGTTGGCTACCTCTACGGCGTCGCGCAGAACATCCTCTCCCTCCTCCGTGACGACAAGGCCGCGCTCGCAAGTGGTTGGGCTGCGATCGAGAACGCGATGATCATCGCGAGAGGCCATGCTGGAGACGGCATTTCGGCAGACGTGCATCGCGTGCGGTTGCTGGAGCAGGGCATGACACCGAATGCTGACGCATACGGCGCCTTGATTCAGTGCATCAAGGACACGACGGACGACACGGCGCGTGCCTTGGAGTACTTCCACGAGTCGCAGATGCGCGGCGTGCAGCCGAACGTTTTCCTCTACAACACGACCATCTCGAAGCTTGCTAAAGCCCGCAAGGCAGAGTACGCGCTGGAGCTCTTCAACGACATGAAGAAGAGTGGCCTCACCCCATCGTCCATCACCTACGGCGCGGTCATCGCGGCGTGCTGCCGTGTTGGCGACAGTGTCTCTGCCGAAGCCCTCTTCGAAGAGATGACGACGCAACCCAACTTCCGCCCGCGCGTCCCGCCTTACAACACGATGATGCAGTTCTACGTTCAGACCAAGCCGAACCGTTCCCGCTTCCTGCACTACTTCAACCGTATGACCAGCGCTGGTATCAAGCCGACCGCGCACTCCTACAAAGTATGTTGTTCTGCAGTCGTAGTATAATAACGTCTGACCACGACCGGCAGCTGATCCTTGACTGCTATGGCGCCATTGCGCCTGTGGACATCAAATCAATGGAGAAGACCTTCGCTCAGCTTGTCAAGGAGAAGTCGGTGACCGTTCAGGGCTCGCACTGGGCGGCGCTTATTAACGCCCACGGCTGCGTCGGCAAAGACCTCGAGAAGGCGATTGCCGTCTTCAATTCCATCGAGAAGCACCCCAGCACGCTCGCGAGCAAAGCGCACCTCCCGGACGCTGTCACGTACGAGGCGCTCATCAATGTCCTGGTCACCTTGCGTCGTACAGATCTGATCCCAGACTACCTCGACCGTCTCCGCCGCTCTGGCGTCCACATGACTGCATACATCGCCAATCTCCTCATCCGTGGCCACGCAGCTGCAGGAGAGATCGAGCGGGCCCGTGCCGTCTTCGAGTCTTTGGCTGATCCTCCCGTTGGCGTAGCTGCGCCAAACAATCATGCGCCACACAACGCCACCTCGGCCCTTCGAGTCCCACCTCACGAACTCGTCTATCGCGAAGTAAGTTGTACAGCCTGTGCGTATCGAGGCATCGTGCTGATTTCTTTTTACAGCCGTCGACTTGGGAAGCGATGGTCCGCGCAGAGCTAGGCAGCGGCAACCGCGAGCATGCACTGGCTCTCATCAGCCGCGTTCAGGAGCGGTACGCCCATTCATCTCCTCTAGTCAACATATACTTACAGGTCTTCAGGCAATATCCGGAGTCTATCGTCGGTCGTATCTCCGGTATAATGCTTGACGACGCCGTGTCCCCATGGCCCTCAACGCCACCCTCTTCGGTAGAACATGCCTCTGGAACTCACAGCCCTCAGTGATGATTATGACTATTTGCTTTGCTGCATCATCTTGGCACCACCCGCGACATCATAGGACGCCGCGGACGCTACGCGCTGCATACATCTTACGCACTAATAATATTCTGACCGGCCTTGGATGCTGGGACGACCAAAATGTAAATTTAGGTGCTGACTACATCTGTACTATTAGACTCTACATACCAGCTCGATAGATGGGCACTCTGCTTTGCAACTACGCTGATTCCGCATTATCAATCAAAGTCATTTGGCCAGTCCCAACGATGTGAAGTGACAGGTTGTGCAATTGATAGAAGTACTATGCTGAGCTAGATACAATCCGCCACTGCATCTCTGTGATGCTCGCCCATGTAAATTCCTCTTCCTCCGCCTCACCAGCGTCAACGTCGACTCCAGAGAAAAACGAGACTACGCCTGCTCCTGGGCGATCGAGTCTGGTAATGACGACGCCAGTCTCGCTGATGGATGCTACACGCGCGAGACACAGTAGCATCTCGGGGCTGAGTGTCGTGGGATTGATGCCGAGCTCCTGCGCACCTTCAACCTCTCCCTTTCAGTAAATAGATGCGACAAACGCACCTGCCACCCGACAACATTCCCGACCAGTAGCGCAGCCTCCCCCGCAAGCGCCTGCGCGGTCGCCCACGCCTTCTCCAGCGCTGGGTAATCCAACGCAGCACTCGGCGCGACACCGCCCTCGTCCGGCACATCGTCATAGTTCAGCGTGATATTCTGCTCCTCTTCGTGCCCATACGCGTCCCGCTGCTTCTTTTTCCGTTTGCGGTCCCACGTCGCCTCGCTCGGCTGCGACCACAGGCCCGCCTCGACATCGACGCTCGTCACGAAGAGCCGCGGAGGGAGGTCTGTCCTCTCGCTGGGCGGGACGAGCCTCGTAGGCAGGACTGGAGCCGCCGCGGGGTCAGCGCCATCAGCACCGTCATCTTGGAAGGTGATGTGCGCAGGTGCATCGGCGGTGCGCTTGAACCCGCGCCGCTTGTTTTTATTCTTCAGGGACATCATCATCGGCTCGGGTGCAGGCACAGGCGTGGGGGTGGAGACAGGTTTGGGCGCGCCGAGCGGGACAGCATTCGCGCTGGCCGCAGGAGTGGAGGAAGTAGCGGCGCCAGTGCGCCCCGCGGTGCGCTTCTTGCGACGCCGCTCATTGCGGGCGCGTGTCTGTGGCTTCCCAAAGCCTGGAGGGACTGGTGCAGATCTGAAGAGGAATTGAGCAGAGTTAGACTGGATGATGAATGCATATCGCGTACGTGGGCTGTGTGGTAGTGTTCGCTGGTTGTGAAGACGTAGAGAATGGTTCTTGGGGGCGGGGAGCACCTTTTGTTGAGCTTGTGTCGCTCGACTCGGAGTCGGAGGAGTCGGAATCAGATTCAGGACTGGAGTCCGCACTTGAGGTATCGTCATCAGACGAAGTGTCCGTACTTGACTCTGATTCTGACGACGACGGCGGCGGAAGGGCTTTTGGTTGCACACTTTTCTTTCGCTCAGCCGATGTGTTGGCGCGAGAAGTAACTTTTGTGGCGATCTGAGGTGTGTGACGGTCGTGCACGATTACTTTTGCGTTGGACGGGGATAAGTGCTTCTGCCGCTTCCTTGGCGCGTCATCTTGGGCGTCCACCTTGCGCTTCGGGACAGTGGAACGACGGGATAAACTGAATAGCGATTGAAGAAATTGGGGGATGCGATACCCAAAAGCCACTGCGACGCACCAGACAAGGTCATTTTCGCGGAGGACGCTTATGGCAGAGTCATCTAGCAGCTCAAAGTCGTCAAGTGAAAGCGCAAGTTCGCGCGCTGGGATGTCCGCATCGCGCAGAGCAGGCACTCCGTTGCACAGGCTCTCCTTCAGCCGCGCTATACTGGCCTCATTGTCGATGTTGAACCAGGACTTGACCTGGGGGACGGGCAGGGCTTGCTGAGGCTGTTCGAGTGTCGAGATGCGTATTCGCATGATGCGAAGAGGATGCTGACATAATCAGTGCCAGCACATTTGGGCCACGTCTCTCTTTGACTTGTCATCCGCCGCTGCAGAGCACCGCGCTGTCCCCTTCCTTCACCTTATTCTGCCACCTTCAGGCAGGCGGGCAGCCTGTGTAATCGCCTTCTCGCTCGCTCTATTCTATTGCCACCATGGCGAGCTACAACTACGATGAGACGGGCATCATGGCCCTCTTCTTCATAATCACCGTTCTCTTCATGATCCTTGTACCTGTCACTCTCTCGCAGATATCCACGACTTCCACAAGTAGGTCCAGCAGTCTTCTCTACGGATTCCGTCGCGCTAACCTGCAACACGTTTGTGGCAGAGGAGACACCGACCGCCTCGTGTGAATGCTCGGCTTGCATCGACAAACGCGCGCGGGTACGCAAACGCGAGAAGGGCTCCATCTTCCGTCTCAACCTCACAAAGAAGTCCGTCGTATTCACCTTGTTGTTTTTCGTGCTGAACTTCATTGCAGGAGCCTCTTTACTATCCTGGGCTGGGTTGCATTTGGTCTCCTGTCGTACAAGGTTTCTACCACGAATATCGAGAGCAAGATATATGACCCCTTCGAGATTTTGGGAATTAGTCTGGTGAGCTGACCTTCCTTTGAATGTCAGCGCATATGTACGGCCGCAGGGGCTCGTTGCTCCACTAGCGAACCACGCGGTTCCCATCTCTCGCCTTACTGAACGCCGATCCAGGGTTCCACGGAGAAAGAGATCAAGTCCCACTTCAAGAAGCTCTCGAAGCAATTGTGTGTCTTGTCCTTCATCCATTTCGCCGTACTTCTCACCACACATGCAGCCATCCAGACAAAGTGAAGCTTACTGGGAACGACACTGCCGAATCTGTTGCTCTGCGCTTCGTGGACATCACGAAGGCCTACAAATCGTGAGCTACGCTGATTGAGGGTGAAGTGGGCGGTGCTCATCTATTGCAGGCTCACAGACGAGACCATCCGAAAGAACTTCGAGGACTATGGTCACCCCGACGGCCGACAAGAATTCTCTATGGGAATCGCGCTCCCAGCTTGGATCGTTGAGGCGCAGAATAATATCTGGGTGTTGAGTGCATATGGACTCATTTTTGGCCTTGCTCTTCCGGCAATCGTGGTATGTGCCTCGTTAGAACCGGCTTTGAACTCGGACTAAAGTTTTCATCTCATCAAGGGAAATTGGTGGTTCGGATCCCGCCAGAAGACCAAGGACGGCGTTTTCTCTCATACCGCGGCAAGCTTCTGGAAGGCGCTTACCGAGACATCTGACGTCGATGAAATCGTTTCAGCCCTGAGCCGTGCCGCCGAATGGCAAACTACGGCCCCCAAGGGCTCATTCAACACCGACGCTCTGCGCACTCTCGAGAAGAACATCGAAGCCGATATTGGCCCACGCTGGACTCGTGCACGCCTGCAGTTCCAGCGCGCCGTCGGTACCCTTGATGCTCGCTGGGATTCACTTGTGCTGCTCTATGCGCACCTCCTTCGTCTTCCTATCGACGACGCAGCGCTCCAGAAACGTACCTCCGTCCTTTGAGTTGAGAAATCAGTTGACTAACTCGCATGCAGGCCAGACACAGGTCCTTCTGCAAACACCGACTCTGCTCAATGCCCTGCTCAACATCACGATGGCGCGCAACTGGACCCAGCCTACGGTCGCGACTATGCGCCTGCATGCCTTCTTGGCCCAAGCCATATTGCCTGGCTCAAACATTTCACGGTGGTCGCAGCTTCCTGGACTCAAGAACGACGAAATTCGCTCTCTACAGGGATCCCTGCGTGATTTCGGAGATGTCGTCTCTGCTCTGGAAGACAAGGGCAACGCCCTCGCTGTGGATGCGCGGAAGGCGACAGAACGTTGGGGCAGGGTGGAGCTTGTGGACGCCGCATTCAAAGGTGCGTTTCGCCTTCCCTGCACCTCAAAGAAGTGCCAACATATGCATAGTCATCGGCGAGCGCATCGTCACCCCTCAAGCCCTTGTTCATCTTGTTGTAAAGCTCCGTGTCAAGCCACCAAAGGCTTCCAGTGGATCGACCACGAATGGGGCCGCCAAGCTTGAGACTCGCTCGGTGGTCGACGCCGACGAGGAGGAGCGGCTCGATGAGGAGTTCTTGAACAGCCCGAAGGACACTGAAGACCTGAAGACACCTATACCAACCCTCGGCTCTGCTCATGCACCTCTTTGGCCTGCGGTACGCCACACGCACACCTGTGCAGGGTTCTGAATACTAATTCACAAATAGAACCACAAACCTGGATGGTGGATCGTGCTTGCAGATGCGAAGATCGACCGTCTCGTTGTCCCGCCAATCAAGGTGACAGACGTGCCATTTGCAGACCCCTCTCGCGCTCGGGACTATCGCTCGTACAAACTCAAGTTCCAGGCGCCTTCCGGCACTGGCGTCTTTACCTGGCGTATCATCGTCGTAAGCGACACCTACATCGGCGAGGACGCTTCCCAGGACATCCAGGTATGTCCCTCTTCTACCTAATCCTCACATACTGTGTACTGACTTGTGGCCAGCTTCGTGTGGAAGAGTTCACAGAACTGACCGCGGACGAGCAGCATAGGGATGACGAGATCTCAGATCCAGAGGAGGATTCTCTCGCTGGACAGATGGCAGCGATGCGTGGCGGTTCAGTCAAGAAGCGTTCGGAGGAGAGCGACGATGAGAGCTCAACAGACGATGACGAGGTAGCTGCCAATGACAGCAGCAGCGACAGCGACTGAGCTTGTGGACTCTACTGCATGTACACTCGCAGGTATCCGCATGCGTAAAATGGATATCCTATTCCACTCATGGTATTACATCTCTAAGTTATAATGGACTGCAGCTTTCTTGTTTATGTCGATCCGGATCATCACGCTTCAACGAACGCCCGGTAGAGCGTAAGCTTGTCCTTGCCAGCTCCGCCCGCCAGGAAATCGAGCGCTGTGGCAGCGCCGATGAAGACAACCTCGCCCTGCGTGACGTCGACAGAACCATCCGCCCACTGCAGCCTCCCATCACCGCCTGTGACGATGACAATGCTTGGGCCCTCCACCCCGCGATGTGTCTCCTTTGCGCCGGGTGCAAGCGCCACACTCACCACACTGAACTCGGGAATTGGCGGGTCGTAGAGCGTCGATGCGCCGGCGCCGGCGAAGGGCACAGGCTTAACGACGTGGTGCGACGGCAGCGCAGCGGCATAGGTGAGCGTGCTGACGAGGTTTGGGATATCGCGCAGCTTGGGCGTGAGCCCGGCGCGAATAACGTTGTCCGAGTTCGCCATGCACTCAATGATGTCTGTCCATGCCAGTTTCCGCGCACACAGTCAGCCAGCACGCACGCACGCACGCACGCAGAATACGGGAGGGAAGCTACTGACCACCAGAGATATATGCATGCGGCTCGCCCGCACCGAGGAAGATCGCCTCGCCCGGCGCGAGCTGGACGTAGTTGAGTAGGAACGCGCAGAACGTGCCGATATCTGCAGGGAACTGCGCATTGAGGCGCAGCACGAGCTCGCGCAGGTCTGCCTCTTCTGCGCACGCGCCGCCCGCCTCGTAACGCGCGACGAGCGCGGCAAGCTGCGCGGTGAACGCGTCCGTGGACGCAGTCATAACCGCCGCGAAAACGTCGCGCAGGGCCTGCTTCGCCCCAGGGGCGGAGGCGTCCGCTGTGGATGCAACGGAGATAAACTCGTCGAGCACTGCTTTCGGGATGAGTGCTGCGAGCTCGGGCACTGCGGCGAGGTATGCGGCGATGCGCGGGAGCGGAAGGAAGCCGCAGAGCGCGGTGAACGGCGTGAGGGCGAGTGCCATCTCCGGCTTGTGATTCGGATCTGTAGCGCATCACTTCGTGCTGCTCCTCGAGAGCATGCGCTGCGCACCCTTGTAGATGTCCGGGTGCTGTGCGTGCAGCTCCTTCGCGGTCGGCTTGTCCGGGTGGCTCTGTATGCTCAGCGCCTTCTCGATGGCAAGCACCTTGAAGAGGAACGGCAGGTTGCCATCTGCCGCATCGAATTTCTCTACCACCTTCTGGCCAATCAGGGCAGGGTTCTCGGAGAGGTAGCTAGCAAGATTTTCCCCAGACGAAGAGACTAGCGATGGAGATTTGGGGTGTGTGCCCATCCAGAGCTTCGGCAGCGTCAACCTTAACGCAGGGGCGCTAGCACGCGAAGGGGACGTACTTCTGCATACGGTTTCGACTCGTCAACGGAAAAGTTGGAGAGACCAGCAGATTGGGCAAACACGGCGACCTTGGAGGACGTGCCGAGCTTGCCCCAATCGTACTGCTGGACAGTGGGTGTGATCTTGAAGACTCGTGTCGGCTGAGACATGGTGGATGGAATAAACCGATATGTAACACTAGCCGCTCGCGGGTGTTAATCTATGAAGCTGTCATGCCGTGACCCGTCGAGCTTCGAGAATTGGACAGTGGGCTCAGGGTGTTGACGGGAGGGTGCGGGAGGAATGCCGGATAGATTTCCGCCCACCCAATCGCATCGCATATCTCCGACGAGTTTTGGACTCGAACAGCTGCCATGAACAGGTCGGTTTCGCTTGCATCACTCCCGTCGCTCCAGCTCACCGATTAGAAGGGGTCCTATCATCCTCGTGCGTAGGATCTGCTGTGTCTGATGACACCAACGTGCTCAGTTTCGCGTGTGTCCTCAGACCATAGATGAGGCGGAGGTACATCAGACTCACAGGTTCCCGCCATACGCACCTGACCAACTTTCCCGCGATCGTAGTATCTCCTTGACCAGCTTGTGTGTATTCTCTCCGCCCCAGAAACTAGTCTCATGTTACTATGCAGCCTCCACCATCCCCGGACGACGACGAGCTGCTCCTGAAGCTTCGTAAACGCTTGAGCGACTTGCTTTCATCGCTTCGGGCTGGAGCCGAGGGTACTAAACATACCAGTTGAAACATGACATATCTCATGTTCTTGTGGAGTAGAGAACTCCCGGTTAATCTGGACCTCTCTGTGGCTTATGAATGGGCCCTTGGCAGCACGATCTGTGGTAACCAAGTGCATGGATATCATTATCAGGGATTGCTGTTGATGTTGGTCAGGCTTGCCCTGCTACTAGCTTTAATATGGATACTCTGCCATCCAGATTGTGTCTCCTGAGCTGAGTGCTGCTGTACTCAATCCCGACCCTTCATGGGGCATGCTAAATGCACCACAGACCAGGCCTAGTACAATGTATAACCACTATCTGCATGCTGGATGCTGACGGGGTGATGAGTACTGTGACTTGGTGTGACTCGGTGTGTGACCTGTCTGGACGCTGGCCTGTCACATGGCTTGTGCACCTCATTATATAACCATCTCTCACCTCCTCTACCATCTCTTGCAGAAACACACTTTGCTACACATGCACCAATGTGCTCAGGGCTCATCTGATCACTTGATTGACACTGCTGCAAAGCTTGTCATTCAGCCCATCTTATGTGACTGGGCTAGCTGCTCTGTAACAGCTAATAGCTGGTTTGTGCTAAAGAAGGTGTGTTTTTAATATGAGTTGATATAAGTGTCATACTTTTGTGCAAAGTGGTGCTAAAATGTTCTATGCTTATTCTGTATTTCTACTATGACAACTGCTGGCTTGAACATTTTAAGCTTTTACCTTATGTTTGCTACATGTTGTTTTGCTTTATTAACACTTAGCATACTATGTTATACTGCTTCCTTCTTAACTATAATGTCATGATACTTGATCATGGATGTTAACATTTTCACATCATCATCTTAGCACCTACATCTCCATTGTGAACTTGCTATAGCAAGGGTCAACAAGTCAAGGGTATGTTTATTACTGTGTGTCATATGTTTTGAACATTAACTTATCACTTCAAAAGGGTGGCTCTGTAGTGTGTCAAATGAGCCAGTGTATAGGTGATGAGTTTAACTCAGTTGCTGGGCTTGAAGAGCACATCTTTGAAAGCCACACTGGAAATCTTTTGTTACCCTGCCCTGTTCTTGGTAAGCACTCTTAATCAAGCTCTTAATCAGAGGTTCTGTCCATATACTGATATAAATGTAGGGTGCACCTATACAGAGAAGGCTTCTTGGAGCTGTGTTCCTCATTTTCGGAGGAAGCATAGCAACCTAGAAGCACACCTACATCACCTAGGGGCTCAAGCTCAATATTTTAAGCCCCAGGCATTACCTGCAGCTTATGAGCACAATCAAATGGTTCCATCACTACCATCAGCAACTATGTTAGTAAACCACCTACTTACATGCCGTGTGCACATCCCCAAACCACTAGGCAACACACAATCACAGCGGGGCAGCATAGCCCCAACCTGGGCAGGCTTGATAAGGGGGTCCAGTGTCCTCCCAAAAAGCAGCCAAGGAGCTGCCAGGGAGTTCAGGCAGCGGGTGTCACGAAGACTCGTAGCACCCACCCCACAGCCAGAGAATGATCCCAGTGCAGATTCCGACGAAGAAACACCGCCGCGCGAGTTCCCGGACCTTCCGCTTGTGTACATCACGAAGAACGACCTACCGAGCGTCCCAGATGCGCGCCCCGTCCTTGAACCGCTCGAGCCAGCGAAGGAGTCCACGCTGTCCGCCCCGCCGCATTGGAGGCTGCGCATAAGGACGATGCCGCGCGACCCACCGGTAACGGTCGGGTACGGCGCGTTCTCGGCGCGATACGAGGAGCTCGTGCGCGCGCAAATCTTGTCGGGCGACGGCATCTGGCCGCACGACGGGCGCATCCATTGGGAGGGTGCGCCTGGAGGCTCCGCGCGCGGACCAAGGATCTAGAGACAGACATCTCCGCAAGACGTTTCGCTAAATTGTGAGTCAGGCCTGTCTCGAGCCAGGTCGATGCTGACGAGTCTCTGCAGAATACTTTCGAGTTCGATCCATGTCGCTGTCGTACAATTATACCTTCAATACACCTGTTAGTACCGAGCATTGCGTCGACTAGTCTACCTTGTCCACCGTAATCAGAGCTGTGCTCGAGCTGTACCAAACGTTATCAACACTTTGTTCAATAGCATATACCGCTGCGTTCGATGCGCCGTATGTGAGTGTGTCCAAAGGGCGCGCGGCCCGAGACACGGGAACGGTCAGCGCAGCGCGTCTCTTGGCTTCGACTCCGTCACTGCTACCACAGGCATGCCGCGACGGCCACCACCATTATCGCAATGCGCAGGTATGTACCTGCTCACACACCCACGCCAACGACGATGTGGCAGCGACTATACGCGACGCCAGCCCGATCAACGTGGCACACAACACACGGGAGTTGGGGAGCGGGACAAATGGATGGTAAATGGGTAAGATTGGGTTGCGAGGCTAAGAAGGAGTGTGCTACATGGGTTCTGTACGCCGAGGCACACGATAATGGACTTGATAAAATTGTCTTGGCGAAGACGCAATGCCTCCAGATCCAAACTTCGCAGACGGTGTTCCTACGCTGCCACCTCAATACTGCGGTGGCGACGGCGTCAATAAAGCACTCCGGAGGAGCCATCAGGAGTCAGGGCCACGGACCACGCCGCGCTCCCGAAAGAAAAGACAGCCAGCACGATCGAGCCTGCCGTGGTCCTCGCGCGCGCAGTAGGTCGTGCGACCCGCAGCAGTACAGCCGGCGCTTACTACTGTCGTCTCCGTGCGACAGGACTCCGGGAGCACCTTCAACGGCGACGTCCAGGTCCTTCGGATCGACTACGCAAATAGAGAGTCGATCAAGGGAGCACTGGCCGGCGTGGACGTCGTCATCTCCACCTTGGCTGGGAGGGGGTATGGCATCCAGGGCGTGGTCGCTGAGGCAGCGAAGGACGCCGACGTTAGGCTCTTCGTGCGGTCCGAGTTCGGGGGCGTGACGGAGGGCGCAATGGGGGGGGGGGGGCTGTCCCGGGCCAAGGCGGAACCCCACGGTAAACTGAAAGCATTGGAACTGCCATAGGCGCTGTTCTACACCGGGCCGGATTCGTTGGGCTTGACCTCGCCTCCGGGAAGGTATCTGTTGGAGGTGACGGGAACAAGCAAATCTCGTTCACTGCGTTGCCCGACACTATGCAGTACCTCATCTATGTCTTGATCAACCTACCCGCCGAGCAGCTGGAGAATAGGTCATTCAGGTTGGCAGGGCATACGAAGGTATGTAGGAGCTCCGTGACAGTTGATGGAGCTGCAGTGTTATCTAACCACGAGGCCTGTGACAGTCGTTCAATGAGATATTCAAGGCTACGAGGGGAAGACGGGGAAGAAAGCGGAGGTCACTCACATCCCAATCCCAGAACTCGAGGCCAAGATTGCTGCGAATCCCTACGACTCCCTTGCCTACCTGCATCACGTCTGGGCCACGGCGGGTCCATTCGTGACAACGTATAATCACCTATGTCCCAGCTGGAACCCATCATCAATAGCCAATAACTACCCTTCTGATTGACGCTCCCAAGACGGTCCGGTGGTCGATTTCTCAGTAGTGCAAAGGGGGGTGAAAATGTAATAGTGATTTGTGATCGAATAGTAATCCGGGGGGAGCTAACCATCATAACTTGGCCTTACCGGCGAGGTAACTGGCTTATCTGAGTCAGCGCGCAGTCGCAAGCGCCCCTGAATTTGATATATTATCGACTGAAGTTGTCTTGGTTGTGCCTTGGTCAGTAAAGATGGTGGCGAAAAGCACACGCCGGTGATGCTAAACGGGAAGTCAGCGCTACAGATATGGAGGCGTTTTACCAATCGTCATCTCTGGGTGCCGCAATGTGGGGTCCGTATGACGCGTCCATGAGCGTGCCGGCCAGGCAGTCCAGTATATAAAGTCGCTCTTGTACTGTGTTGTTCGACATTGTACGCGGGAACATGTCTGGATACAAGAACTTCGCCATTGTAGGTGCCGGAGATGTGGGCAACTTTTTCGTCCGTCAGTTCCTGAAGGACAAGGCCGCGGGCACCGTGGACGAGGTCGTCGTGCTTACGCGTGACGTGAGTAGCTTGCTGTTGAATACAACAAATGCTTACTATGCGATGCAGGAGTCCGCAAACGTCATTGACAAAGGTGCCAAAGTGTTCGTTGTGGATTACTCGAGCAAGGAGTCCATCAAGAACGCGCTGACTGGAGTGGACGTTGTGATTTCTGCTATCTCCCCGAGAGCAGTTGGTATTCAAACAACCATCGCCGAAGCCGCAAAGGAGGCTGGCGTCAAGCTGTTCTTGCCATCAGAGTGGGGCGGTGACACGGAGGGAGCTAGCGAAGGGCCCTTCGGGCAGAAAGCTGCAATTCAGACTCACCTGAAAGCATTGGACCTGCCGTATGCGCTCTTCTTCACAGGGCCGTTCTCTGACTACATCTTCACTCCGTGAGCCGGAACCGAACTTTGGACAACTGGATGGTGCTAATCGTATTCAGGTATCTGTGGCTGGACGTTGTCGGGGGAAAGGTGACTGTCGCGGGTGACGGGAACGCGCAGATTTCGTTCACGTCCAGGTCCGACACTGCGCGATACATATCTTACGTGTTGACTCATTTGCCCGCCGAGCAACTGAAGAACCGTTCCTTCACCCTGGCCGGAGATACCACTGTACGTGTAAACAGTTTGCATCGCAAGATACAGATATAACAGCCTGGCATGACGACATCACAGACCTTCAATGAGATCTTCAAAGAATACCAGGAAAAGACCGGAAAGAAACTGGAAATCACCTATGTCCCGGTTTCGGAACTCCAAGAGAGGGTAGCTGCCAATCCCGGCGACTTTATCGCTTTCTTGCACACGATATTCGCGACCGCCGGTCCTGCAGTGAAGTCGGACAACGATATCTATCCCGGCTGGAACCCGTCACGGGCAGTTGATAACGCTCCTGTTGCTTGAATGCAGGAGTACGGAGCTTTGACTCACTTGCATACAATAGAGAAGTGTGTTGCTAGACGTGGTGTACTCGAAATAAACGCGAGATAGTGCATTGTCAGTTTTTGTGAGACGGGAGAAGCAAAGTCAGACGTGCGCCGCGGGAACCGGGGAAGGACTGGGGAACGTCGATGATGCGGCAAATTGCGGCCCGGCGCTGCATTCGCCGTTGTCCAACGCGCGCGTTCGCCGTGACCACCACCGACCTCGACGACCAACACGATGCGTTACGCCGCACTCGCCATAATAGCCTCGCTCCCGGCGGTTCTTTCTTTCTCCAATACCTTGCCTGTTGTCGCGTGGTCATCCCACAGGTAACTCGACGTCCCACATCCACGCGTTCGGGCGATCTGAGCAGCGCGTTGCAGGTCCTCCGCCCTCGACCGGCTATCCTCGGCCACACATTTGAACGACATCTTCGGCGACATTCTACTCGACGATGACATCTGCAAGTTTGACGCAGTGATCATGGTGGACCAGCCTGGGGTGCGCCCTACCCCGCACAGTGCACACAAGTCATCACCCGCTAACCTGCTCCTCATGCCTAGCTGCACGCATCCGACCTGCGCTCTCTCGCCTCGTCCTCCTCCATCGCCATGCGCCTGCAAGATTCTCCGTCATCTATCCAACTCCCCTATGCGCATCTCTCTCCAAGTGCGGAGTCCATGCAAGACCTCGCCGCCGCAGTCGCACAGCGCTGCGGCGCGCAGCAGCTCGCCTTCCCCGTCGGTGCGGGGCCCGCGGAGGTCGCATCCGGCTCGAAGCACGTCGTATGCATGTCCATGCCTGCCGTGACCGAAAGCGCGGGCGCGCGCAAGCGTGCCGTTGCAGAACACGGTGCGCCTGCCCATACTCTACTCTCACCGCCCACAGTTAGGCGCTGACCCACTGCCTATGCACAGAGTCCCGCCTCGCGGACGAGCTCGAGCGCATCGTGCGCGTCTTCCCGCGGCACCTCGTTCTCTTCGCCGGCTCGCGGCGCCAGGACGCGCCCGCGCCGTCGCCGTCTCCCGAAGGCGGCATTCTCGCGCGTTACCAGCTGCTCACGCCCGCGCTCATCACGAGCCTGCTCCTCGTGCTCTTCATCCTCGTTCCTGTCGTCCTTCTCGGCGTGTCCGCGCTCGCGAGCATCCAGTCGCCGCTGCGCGTGCAGCCACCGAAGGGCTTCAACGCTGACGAGAAGAAGAACCAGTGAGGAGCCTGGGTCAGCCAGCAGGACGGGGGTTGCCATCGCATGCGAAATTGCACAATGATAATATAATAGCTAGTATCGATGATGATAGTGATACATTGGCCCGATCCCTCTACAGCAGCTGGGTAAAGTAAGCATGATACGATGCGAGATGATATGTGTGATCCAGGCGGAATTAAGAACCAGAGACGGTACATAGCGCGGGACAGACGACGACAGAAAGCGCAGATATGGAAACCAGTGATGCAAATCAACAGAGGAGAGGAATAGAAAGCCGAAAAAGAGGGAATCGGGAGGCCTTATGCTTCCGTGTTGAAGCTGCCGGCGAGTGCGCGGTCGATGACTTCGAGCGCGCCGAGATGGAAGGGAAGGATGGGGTTTGCCTTGAGCCAGCGCGCGCGGGCGAGCGCGGCAAGCTCGTGATAGTTCCGGGTTACCTCCAGTAGCGTGTCCGGGTCCGGTATAGTCAAGGACGAGCGACCCGAGCGCGCTGAGTGCAACTGGTGCAGATGCAGCATCGCAATTGAGGTGAGGTCTGCTGCGTAGGGCACCCGCACAAGTGTGACGGAGCGCAAGGACCGGACGTGCTGCTCGTCTGGCGGCGAGCTGCCGTCGGGCAAGTCGGGGATGTAGGAGTGGGCGGACTCAAAGTCGGCACTCGCAACGGAAGGGGGCAGGAGGTCGATGTGCGCGCCGTGATTGAAGCAGTACGTCACGGAAGAGGCGTCGGTCATGAAGCTTCCCGAGGAGGGTTTCGAGGACCGGCTCTCGGGTGGTGGCGAGCGCTTGGCAGTGCCTTGCGGCGCGATAAACGTCCACGTCGCGTCCGTCTCGATGCACATGAGGCTAACGTGGACCATAGGCAGCTCTCTGCCCACCGGGACGGTACTATCGAGATGCTGCGTCCAAGCTGCGAAGAATTGTTAGCTCCATGATTGACAGTGAAAATGTATCCTCCTCACCCTCGAGCTCTCGGGCATCCATCGATCCAAGTTTGGCTATGATGATTCGCCACTCCACGCTTGCTCGCTTCGCAAAGTTCACCGCGAACGTCCACAGTTGCTGAATGATGAAGGTCTCCGGAGACTCGCTCGGTAGTAACCACACAGCAAGATCGTGTGCTTCCCCTCGCTGGTCCACACAGCAAGCGTATATCCACTTCCCACAGCTCGACAGACGGTACCCAACATGAAGCAGTGTATGCCTATCCACCACGTCCAGGGAAAGGACCGGGAATTGCCGTACGAGGTGGACCTTCGTGTGAAGTGGCCGGGCCAGCGCGAACGAGGGCTCTTGGAAGAAGTCGCGGATCCGCTGGCTGCTGGCCGTGATCTGGCGGGACATGGCGCGGTCGACCGGGAGCATAATGCGGCTGTAAATGGACGAGACGAACGCAAAGGCGCCACCACGGTCCAGGAACGGAAGCTTGAGGGAGTATACCATGTGCGCGGGTAAGAACTGGAACAGAATTTGCTCTTCTGTATGCGTCTTCTGCGCGCGCTTAACAGCTGAGAACACTTGGCGTAACACGGGGCTGGTGATGGTGATGGCAGAAGGGGGCATAGCGATGTAGAAAACGTAGTTGGAGTTTGACGGCGGCAGTAGTGCAACAAAATTCGCTATACCTGGTGGTCAGTGATGGCAGGGCACAAATACCGGCGAACAGACTCACACAACGTCCTGCGGAACGAATCAAATTTGACCGGGACGAGTCCATCGCGTATGCAGCCGCGTGCACTTCCGCGTTCGTGATCCCCAAGGTTATGCCCCTGCAGCAACGAGTCAGAGGAAAGGTCACCGTAGGTTGCGTACAGCGTCGCTCACCGTATACGTCGAAGATATCCAATGTAGCCACTTGTCGACTGCATCCACGCGAGCGTCATCGAGCTCCTCAAAAAACACAAACGCACATATGTTCTTCTTCCCCGCCCTCGGACTCAACCCTAGCTTGTCCCAGAACCTGAGCGCAGTCGGCAAGACCTGGATCAGGCCCTCCGACTTCGCGACCGAGAGGTAGGGCGGTTCGAGCTGCTCCAGCACGGGCTGCTTCTCCTCGGAGCTGAACACGGACTGCAAGTCGAGCGGGCCCTGTAGGCCAGGCAGCCCCGCGAGGGCCTTGGCGACGCGGCGCACATCCGCCTGCCACACCCCCGTTACTGAGCGGTGCTCGGGCCAGGAGTCCGCAGCATGCGCATGCCACGCGTCGTTCCATGTTGCGCTCTCGACCACCTCTTTCGCAAGAATCTGCGCGGCTGCCTCGAACGACTTCGACTTCTCCGGCGTCACGCCGAGCAGAGCAGCTGGCGACACTGGCGTTGGCACCGAGACTGGCGCAGCACTGGGGGTCTGGCCGGGAGGTGATGTTACCATGCGTGATGGGCGTAACGGCGTGCTGAGAGGGAGCAGATGGCTGTGCTGGAAGTATGTGTGCAACAAAGTTGGTCCCAGTGGAATGTACGCGGGCAGTGGAGTAAATGGGCGGGAGCCCGCGACAGGCGATGTCGGGTCGTCTTCATCGTTATCCAGCAGCATGTTATCGTCGTCATCGTCTGATTCGCTGTCGTCGGACAGACAGTAACCGTCCTCTGGAGGTGGTGTTTGCATGACGTCACGTGCCCACTCTTGTGAAGCCCGGGTCCAGTGCGAGGACCCCACGCTTGCATCTGTGTGCCTGCGCTTGATGCCAATCAACTTGCGCACGACACCAACACGCGGGTCCGTTGCAGCGTTGTAACGGTTCCACCAGCCGCTCTTTCCTGGCGATGACGGCCCAGTGATGGGCTGTGTCCGGTCTTCTTCGTCCGGTGGACTGGGCAACGCGAACTTGCCTGCAGTGTACTTGCCGTCTGCTATGCGATGGATAGACGCGAACGGAATTGCGTCGAAAACACCCCCACCTGCTAACGGTGACCGTGGCGTGAGGCGCACTGCAGGGTCAAGAGCGACGTGGCGCGGTGTCGCAGGGCCCGAAGGAGGGGAAAGGGTCTTGACTGGCGAAGACGGGACTAGCTCAGGGGGAGCCTCCAGCACGCTGCCTTGTTGCAGAAAGCCCACTGCGAGAGGATTTGACGGCCACACAGGTGCATGGGACGGCATGATCTCTGTTGGAGGATTGGCAACCTCGAAAAGCTGGGATGGGATGCCGAGCGTTGCAGGGCCGGCGGAGGGCATCAAACCTGCCCCACTGTTCATGTTTAGGGGAGGAGGAACGGCAGTAGTGGCATTGGTGACGCTTGACTGCTGAGGCTTGCTGTCCCAGAAGCTGAAGTCCTCATCCGTAAAGATGTCGTCGAGGCCAGTGTTGTCAATGTCCATACGGCCCATGTCGTTCGAACCCCATGCTCTGCCACCACCTCCAGCAATGGGATCGACACTATATGGAAGCGAGTCAACATTCATGCTTACGCTCATCCCGACATCCCCAAGTGTCATGTCGAGAATCGCGTCAGATGATTGCCATGGCGCGGTGTCTTGACTCCAATTCTCAAATCCGGGGAATGAATCGAAGGAAGCCACAGGGGCGGAATCGGTGGAGAAGGTTACGGCATTCGCCGAAGGGTCAATGGTAGGCGCCGAACTCTCTATGGCAGGTGCGAAGGGCTGCACCAATGTCGATGATGCCGACAGAGGTTGCGAAATCGTGTCCATTGAAGATGACGGCACTGAGTTTGTCTGCGGAGGCGAAGGATAGAATGGCTGTAAGGGCGGTTCAGCTCCGACTGAGAGCGGGCCAGACGTCGGTACTTGAGCGGAAATTGAGGAAATTGCGATCTCAGGCCCGACCATTGGTGGCGAGTTCATTGTACCCATCAAGGTCGTCGACATCGGCGAGGAGATGCCAACAGATCCCGGAGTGTTCACGGCACTCAAGGCTCGCGCAGGCGAGGCATCATTGCTTGTCCCGGTGCTCTCGCGCTCCCTTCGTAGACGCTCCCGTTCTCGCTCCCGCTCCTTCACGACCGCGTCGATGTATTCGCCAATCTCGCCCGCGATGCCTTGTACGTTGTCACGTGGCGGTAGATCGGAGTCAAATTGGAGCGACGAGAGAGTGCCGGCCGAGACGCTATAAGGAACCGCGCACGGAACGGTCCCGGGTAGGTACGAACGTCGGGTGAGGGCGGGCAGTAAAGCGGTGGGAAACAGGGGCGGTGGTGGGCTGTGAGTGAGCGGCGAGATAGGAGACGTGGCAAATGCGATGGCGAGGGATCCCAAGACAGGCACAGGCGCTGCCGGTGGAGGTGGGGAAGGCTGAAGCTGGGCCGGTAGGTCGGGTACGTGAGGAAGTTGTCGCAAAGCATGCTGAGAAACCGATGAGGGAAGGAAAGAAACTGCGAGCGAGATCGGCCAGATGACTGTGAGGCCCTTTTCTTCGCCCTGCTTGTTCTGCACGTCAATCCATGCGATCAGGAACCGTGGGTCACGGGATGCCGGGTGGCAGCCTGCATTTGCACCAAGCATGGAAGAACCGGCAGGCTTCGAGAACTGAGTAGCCCACTCGCCGCAGCCAAGACCTGACAGCGACTGCGCGAACTGCGCCGTGAGCGTAGCGATTGGACCATTGTATGACGTGAGATAGTAGGCGGGCGTGCCATACGGAAGTAATGTTATTGGCGTTCCGGAGGGCAAAGGGCGCGACGTGCAGATGGGAACATAATGTGTTGGACGAAGCAGGGGTTGGATAAGGATACGGTTACGACTGAGCATGAGGTGAAGTGAGGTGTAAATCAACGGCCTGCAAGCGAGTTAGCAGCCCACAAGAAACCGATTAGCATGAGACACACCTGTTTTGCGCATGATGCTCCCATCCAATTCCCCAATCCGACGCCTGATTTTGCGGAAACATGAGAAAGCCGCCCTTGAGCCTGCAGAACCGCCGGTCATGGTCCTGCACAGAACAAATGTCGTCGATGAGCCTTTCGCGCACTGCCTTGATGAATAGTGCATATGGTATCCGGAATGTCTCCACAGGTAATAAGGGCGATGCGTGATGGTTTGCGTGCAGAGGGAATATTTGAGACATCGAGGGCCAAACATTTAATGAATAAGTAGAAGCAGGGTCGTAGATCGCCGCAGGGCGAAAGGAGGATATTTGCGAGGCTGTATATGCGGCAGAGTCAGTGACGTCTGAGAAATATGCGGAGCACCATGCCCGTGAAACCCTCTGGGTGATCCGAGCGGCGCAAAACGGAGTGCGGGATGTATATGCTCAAAGGAATACTCACAAATCAAGTGATCAAATCGTAAGCTGGAAAGTGGGTGGGACGGATCGCCGATACCTTCGGAGGAGACGATGGAGAAAACATAGAGCTGCTGCGTGCCCTTTTCAACACGGATAGAGCAGAGGAGAGAATCTAGAAGCGAGGACTTGCGGAGCTCAAAAACATGTCTTCGCGCAAGCTCGATAGTTTCTGCGTGAAGAGCGGGGGAGGTGGTAGGGGAGAATACAGCATAGAGGATGGAGGCATCGTGGGGAAGAGGAACGGCAGAGGACAAGAGTTCATTGGAGAGATCGATAGATGGAGGGGATTGCGCCAGAGCAGCTGAACCTGAACTCTCCGGCGAGATTGTTGGCGGCCTTGTAGCCATCGAGTGCAACCCGGAGCAGACAGGGAAACGTGGGATGGGAGACGAGCGGATGTCACATGGGCCGACACCGACGACGAAGGTCTACGAAGTGGCGTGCCGGACGACGTGGCTTTGGTCTTGCGGGGGCCACAGGGGTGTCGGGTGGTGGTTAGAGAGAGAAAATATAGAGAGAGAGCTGTGCTTGGCCGACGCCCACGTCGTTCTCCAGAGGACAGCCAGGGCGGTCGATGCCCGGCTAACGCCGCGGATGGATGCCACGGCCGGAATTACTTCTGGCAATGTATCTCAAGGACGCCCGCTCCGTGACCGAACATGACAAACTTCTTTCTTTTATTAGTACTCCTTCTTCAGCAAATCAACTGCTACATGGAGCTATACAGACAGCGACACGCCTGCCACACACACACGACATCGTGGTTTCACCAATACGGAGCGAACGTAATGCACCGAGTTGGACGCGAACGGAACAAGTCAACAAAGAACGTATTACTAGAACCCCTTTAGGGGGAGGAATCTTCGCAGATACTTCACCAACACCAACAAAGATAGGATCACCGGCCATAGTCCAGTCAATAATCATCATGGTCCGACTGTCCGACGCTACGTGGAAGAGAGTCTATTGAGCGCAAACTTGCGGAGCCGGGAGCTTCGGAGCGAGAGAAAGTGATGACCCTGCGTGGAACCGACAGGTACACAGGAGAGGGCGTAGGAATGACCGACTTCTTTTCCAGCGGCCACATGCTTTCCTGACTCCAAACAGTGGATGCAGAGATCCTGCTATTGGGTATCAGAGGCATGGGAGGCAAGGGGGTGTTATTCGGCGGAGGAGGAAAGAGGAGGAATGAAAGGTGTCGTGGCTGTGCTTGCTCGGCATTGGTGAGATTCAAGACGCCCCCAGCTCTCCCAATCAGGTCGGTGTAGCCCTCGGGCTCAACTTCCTCGGTCGGATGGAGAATGATGGGAATAGATGCTCGTGACCAGCTTGAACGGGTTTGCAGGGTACCACGTTTCTCGGTCCTCTCTGTGACTCCAACTTGCTGCGACAGTCGAGATTTCCTGCTCTCGTCCGAGACCATCGCGGCTGGCGATGGGGAGATGCCACCCAGCCTGCTGGGGCCGCGGCAGGAAAAGTCGAACGGATCTGGTGCCGAGAGCCCTTCTTCCATGCGACTGGGCGATTCGATCGCGGTCTTCGATAGCGCAAGTCCGAGCTTTCGGCCGCGGAAATAAAACCATGCAGGGAGGAGAACGAAGGACAAGGTGCTGAGTGCCAAGACGACAACGACACCGATGAGAAAAGAATAGAGGAAAGGAGATTTGGAGGCCTCTTCGGTCATCTGGGGGTCGGCGGGTGGTAGAAGACCTTGGGAGGGTGGGCGATGGTTGGGTAAAGCAGCTGGGGAAGGGCGCTGCGAAGTGGGTTGAACGAAGCCAGATCGATGTGTTGTGGCTTAGCATTGTGGCTATGGTCATTATAAGGACATCATGATCGTGGCCTCAATGTGTCGAGACCTTGCCGTTGAACTTTTGTGGAGGTTTCTAGCACCGGACCAGCATACCCGGCAGATTTTCCTGACAATAATGTATCGACGGGGTGCTGTCGATTAGCGAATGAGAATCGAACCGGGTAGATTTCGAGGTAGCCGGTCGGGCCTGTGAGGACAGCTTCATGGTCCCTTGGCAGACTGGGAAAGGTTCGAGGAATGTTGCCTTGGCCGACTGGGTTCGAGACATGGTGGACAGTTTCCGGACCGGCATCGTCGAGGTACACGACACCGAACAGACAGGCCTGTCCTGGTGAGGGGTCTGAGAGAGTATACTCTTACTTGGACTAGATTGCCGAACGTCTCGAAGGCGATGGCAACTACTTGGTGCCTGCGGCTGCCAGGCAGACCCGCGCTTTGACGACCACTGCATCCGAAAGCAAAATGAGGAGAGATAAGGGAGGAGTGGGTGGGTTCAGTTGAAGCCTTAATTTGAGGTGGATGCGAAGAGCAATCACAACCTCGCATGCACTCGAGGCCCGAAGCACGAACAGAACGCCTCTGAATAGTGCTGGCACGCCTCCCGTAACGCAGTGTAGGTCCTTCAAGTGCGGCGCCAGCCTCTGGAGGACCAGTGAATCAGCTGCCTCCGCGCTTGATCCTCTAGTAGTCGAAAATGGTAGCCATATCCGCTATTTGATCGTCTGCTTGCTGAGTCGACGTCCTGCCAGTGCGCTAGTTCGGTTGAGCAGTGCCGCGTTCAAGGCAAAGTTTGGCGAGGTCTGCTTCGGCCGCTTTCGGCCGGCGGAACGGGGACGTCCCGACTCCCGGGCCAGGAAGAGCCGAACAGACGCCGACTCTTGCCAACTCGCCCATCGTCGGGCGCAAGTTGAAAACACCAACCCCCGCCGCGGTGCATCCATTCACGCCCGTGTTCATACCCATCGGTCAGAACCGTACCTCAACTGCCGGCCCAGATTGCTCCGGCCAACCAAACCTTAGCTTGGTCTCGAATGATGTCACAGTGCTCAATCGACTACCTCTCGAAGATTATAGACTTCGCCACCTCCGAGCTCGCAGACCAACTTTCGGCGACTCTAGGACCTGCCTGCGCTGCCCACTTGCACGGTCAATTCTTCATGGCCCCTATACCCAACGGCTCCCGGAAATCAGGAATTGCCTCTGACTGCAGCGATTTCACATTTCTGACGTGATGTCAGTCCTGGCCTGATCGCCTCCAAGCATGTAGATTGCAATTTCATCTACTCGCCCAAACCCTTTCCAACTTTTCAAATGTCGGTGTGCCATGGCATCTTATCCTTACGCTGGTTCCAACAGACTAGCACTCTTACGCCCTACAAGACCTCGTCGCTACCACCCTAGCATCTTCAAGCTCAAGTATGGCCCCCGCTCACCCTCCTCCTGCCTCACGTTCTTTCAAGGTCGATCACGACCACATAGCCAATTTGACATGCATCATTCTGTCCATCGTTTTCATTCTTCTCTTTGCATCTGGAACGTTCTTTGCCTTCAAGTACCTGGCGCGCCTCCGCGCCATTCGAGAGGATCAGGGCCTGCGTACCTCGGTCTTGCCAACACTCCTGGAAAGGCGGGCACGTAGAACACGGAAGCGAGCTTCCTTCCCCGCCACCGTCTCCGCGCTCGTCGCACAGTCCACCCTCGTGGCTACCAGCCCTCTCCGTCTCAGCGTGCTTCCGGCCAACCTCGGGCCCAAGGCTACGATCCGCTGGTCTATGGATTTCCTCTGCCGGGGTCTCGAACGCTCTCTATCTTGGGGAAAGACGACCATCGGTCTGTTCGGCCTCGCCGCTTCGGTATCTGCTCTGTCCATTCAGCAGTCTTTCTCTGGCCTCTTTGGACTGGTCGCCTCAGCATCTGCCACTTCGCCGAACAGCACTTGCCTGCAGCCCGACTCGGGTGCTTTGCCATCTGCTGGCTTCCGTAGAATGCGGAACGCACGAGTTCGTGAGCTGCTCACAAGTTTGGGGAAGCGAATCGTGCTTCCCGAGCCCGAGAGAGAGGACGAAATTCTGCCCCAGGGGGATGAACCTCAACCCTCCAACGACACCGTCGCGGATGATCACGACCCTTGCAATCCCGAACCTGACATCGTCCTCGCGGACGACGTCGAGATACCCCAAATTTTACTTTCAGCCGAGGATGCGTGTCTCGATATCAGCACTCACACAGTGCCTCTCATCATTGCCTCACTGTCCTCGTCAGCGCCTGCCTCCGAGGACAAGCCGCTACCTATACCCCTCAATGAGAACTTTCTCAATCCAGATGGCACCTTTCGCACGACTCGACCACCACCAGAAGTGGTCACCGAGAAGTACGTCCTCGACGATACTACTCGTCTGGCGCTCCGCTCGCGCCTTCGTGACCGACCAAAGCGACTCTTCACGATGCCTTCTCCAAGTGTCCTTGCTACTCCCGGTATGGCCCATTGGCCCCGTTGGATCTGATCTTATCGTATGTCTACTTACGCTTTGGCATAAGCATTTTCATTTGTCATGTTACCCCTTCTTACGACTTGGTTTACTGTTTGGTTTACATACCTTCATTGTTGTGTCGCTTCTTCTCATTAGGTTGCGGTTTGAGTGTTTGTTCTATGCATCACTCACGGGTCTTTTACCTTTGTTACGCCCCCGTTCGGCTGTCTGCATCACTTGTTTTTTGTTTGCTGTCTTGCGTTGAGAAATCGAGGTGAATGTTTCCACGAATACGTCGAGTCGAGGGAGTAAATGCACTCCTGGCTTCCCGAGAAGGCCCTAGAAGACCCTGTGCATTCGATCCCGCAGGCGGATGAGCCGAGCTACGGCTTCAGCTTTAGGGGACGTGTGTGAACAAGGCAATGCTATAAAAAAAAAAGGATACCTGCTGTCTCTGCATGGCAGCCTCTCATACGGCCACAGTGATACTCTCGGTACCAGAAGACCGCGCGTCTTTTGCATAGGTGGGCGGAGTCCTCAACGGTGATCAAAACAGTCCGAATCGTCCAATCACGATCGCGCGCCTATTCGTTCGGCTAGCGCGGCAGCCGCTTGCATGCGGACCTTCCACGTTTGGATGGAGGTTTCACATCCCGCCTATCTGCAGATGAAGCAAAGGTCTGACGTCAACGTCGTCAACCAGGGACAACATGATGCGGTGCATAGCGCTTCCGAGCGCTTTTACACCACACTCCGCACCACTGACGCTTCTCAGACACAGTTGTAAACCCCACCCGACTATAAAATCTATCGAGCCAGACAAGATGTCTCCACATAATCATCCTCCCCCTTCGCCATGGCTGCTCGCGCCTTCTTCCTCCCAGGAGTCTTCTTCCTATTCAGCGCGTTTGTACTCTTGCTGCTAGTGTCCATCTCACTCCCTGGACTCCCAGCGATTGACATCGCCCGCTCCCACTTTACGAGTGGCGTAGCTCCCCACGTCACTACCAAGTCTGAAGCAATTGAGCAGATTAGAGTGAGTGTCATCGCTTACAGCTTCTTTCACTATACTGACCAGTTTTTCGTTCGGCAGTTTGGCATCTGGTAGGCTTGATTTCACAAACCTCATACGTTCAAGGCTTACTCTGGGGCAGGGCATATTGCATATATGACGCTCCATCCGGACATCGCTCGTGCGTTGATCCAGGTACGTTTGAAACTCCCTCATCTTGCCAACTACCCAGGCACTAACATGCGTGTAAAGGGCATGGTTATTCTGTGCACCTCGAGTCCACCTCGAACAGCGTTACCATTGGATCAGCTGCGACACGCGGACTCGCGGTTCACCCAGTCGGTATGTCACAATGACCCAAGCGCCAGCGATCGTGACTGACATACTCACCAGCTGCCGGTGTATCGTTTATCGCGTTCCTGCTCTCCTTCTCCGCACACATCACGTTGACCCTTCTGGCTTCGATCCTTTCCTTCCTCGCTGCCATCCTCACTCTCATCGCCTTTGCGATTGACATCGCCCTCTACGTCATGGTCCACAACAAGGTCAACAACCTTCACGACGTCCATGTGCACTCTGTTGCGGGCCCAGGTACGGACTTCTATCTCCGCTGTCTATTCGCTGCCAGGGTCTAACACGTTTTCTCTGTCTTCAGGTTTCTGGATGACGCTTGCTGCTCTGATTCTGCTCCTGTTTGCCGGCTGCACCGTGTGCTTCGGCCGCCGCCGTGCTCGGATGGCCGGTGCAAGCGACTCCACATATCCAGAGAAACCAGGCTTCCTCGGTCGCTTCCGTCGCCGCCGGGCGGCTGTCTGAGGTCCCGGTCAGCCTGGACGTACCCTTTGCACTGATCGAGAACACTTCGTTGCGGAGCAGGCGCAAAATTCATATACCCTATTCTATTGAGCAGATACTGTTTGAAATCGTGATAATATAATTCAATCGTATCCGTCTCCATTCCTGCTTCGCCCTGAGGCTCAGCGGCACCAGACATATTCATCCCCAGCCCGCACGGCCAGCGTTCGAGTTGGGCAGGCGGGGTGTTGGTCAGTTGTCGGCCAATACTGGCCCGGAGTAGCGGCGCGGGCGCTATAAGTCGGCCGAGGTCGCCGTTACAAGGCCATTACATAACTTCTGTCCTTTACCACCGTCATCATGATAGTTGTCACCCTCACCCTTGGTCCCAACCGCAACCTCAAACTCGCTCACAACTCGTGCTGCATATGAGGGCATCGAGAGGATTGAATAGGCCTTCCTCGACTCGCAACGCTTTTGCAAGTTCTGGAGGCTTTGGTATCCCTCGGACTAGTGTCCTTGGTCACATCAACTTCAATTATATGCATTCTGTCGCAAGTGGGCGCACTTCCATCACGCATTCCAGCAGGCAAACACACATCGACTCTCTCAACTTGGCTATGTATAAATAGTGTGCTTCCGCGTCACTGCTTGCTAAAAGTTCAACTTCACCTGCCGCCACTCATCACATCCGGACTCCCGCCGACTTCCACCCTCCACACACTAAAACCCCACATTTAGAAAGAGCACAGCATCATGTCTTCTACACCTGAGCAGGGCGGAAACGGCGGAAGCAGCAGCAGCTTTAACACCGCCGGTCCCGGAATACCCGTCTGCGTGAACGGCATACCAACTTCTCCCGACGGCGAGGCGACTTGCCTCAACGGCGACACCAACTTTTTCAATGCTGTGCCGCGGGCGGCACTTGACACTCTTGACGTCATCCGCTACCACTTGGGAGACATGCACCCGCACACCACCGCCCACTGCGGTACGTAGGGCCATTCTGTCCTCGCGCTTGAGACTCAATCATCGGCATTTGTAGTGTTCACCTTCGTCGTCACAGCTGCCATCCTCACCTTAGGGTTCGTGTATTTGCACCGACGGCGGCGCCAGGCACGAGCGATGAATGACAAAGTTGACGACGATGTCCACGCGTGCGAGCTCTATGATCTGCAAGAAGGTCGTCGGGCTGAGGCTGTCTAGTCTGTCTCTTACAATGCCTTGCCTACATCTGTGCAATTCTACTCAGCCCTCTACGGGAACATTGATTATCTCAGAGCTCTTCCCTGGATGTCAGTCAGACCTTAATAGGGTCGAGCATGAGACGAGGTATGTCTAGAGAGCATTGGACGCGGCAGATAAGAGCGGGCGGAAAGATAGTATCCCAGCTCGCGATGCGTGCACGCGCAACTTCAATCTAAATGCATACATGCATGCACTATAGGTCATGGATTCCGAACTTTGTGTGCGGCTGCTTGTCGCCCCGTAGCCGCCACCGGCGGTCATCTTCCACAAAGGATGGTTCTCACACCACTACCAGAATCAATCTCCTTGGGTCCGCCTCCTGGTATGTTTCTTGTGTTGTTTGCTCGATTCCATTCCCTAATGTGCACATCTTTCACGCATATCTTAACCCTCTCCGAAGGCGACGGCTATCAACCGCCGTACGTTCGTACGTTCGGCACTTCTTGTGTCATCTCTAGACTGTCACGGAGTATTGGGAGGACTCCTCATAAGTTTATGCGCTCATCGAACACTGCCTCAAGGGCGTTCTAGACACGGTACGGGCATGCCCTGTCGCCGCGGATCCCGTACTAATATGCATTCAAATCTCAGGTACGCGTTTCTGGACGACCGCGGCGCCAGGTTGTTGTGCCGTCAACTCCACCGCGAATACCGAATTGATCGACTGTATGCACAAGCAGAAGTTGACGATAATCGGCGAGGAGACTGCATAATATCTAGCGCTACCTGATGCAAAACTCGAGATTCTCACCGGAGATTCGAGATGCACCTGCCCGCGCAGATCTATCTACCGTCCGAGTTTCGAGTCGCGCGTAGCTCCATGCGTCTGCTAACATTGGGCTCGCTGCACTGGTGGGCGCTTGATGTCCTGGCTAGCAGGCGCCGAACTTCGGAACCGAAGTTTGGTCCGGATCTAAGAAGATCTAGGACAGGTGGGGCTGAGAAGCATGGCGATCAAAGTTCGACTCTCCTCCGTGTGCAGAGGCTTCGTGGCTACGGCACCCTGTGTTCTTACTTCTAGGACATCTGCAGTCGGACATTGTCCCTCGCAGTTCGCCGCAGGGGTGTCCAACAATGGTCGCACTAACCTGCCTCGGTGTGGTCCGGCTGCGGCCGCATCGCTACCACGGAGTCCGCAGAAACGGAAGGGCCACACTTTTGGTCCAGTAGGTGTCGAAGACTCAAACCCTAACTTCCGTCACGGCGCCTCGGTACTCTTTCAACACCGAGTTGCGGACCGGATGTCTGCATCGACCTGCATCGAACCCTCACTTGACAAGCCCGCACAATCCGGCCTCACACGCTTGCCAGAATGTTCATTCTTCCGAATATGCGGCTGCATTCATGTGGCATATGGGAAAAGCCTCGTCTTACGACACCGAGAGCTCGAACCCCAACACAGTCCCCTCCCGCAGTCCCGACCCAGATCCGTACTTGTCAGGATCACCCAGTGCGTCTTTGCCGCTTACAGTCTCTCGCCAAGGGTCGTGACCCCGTCCATCACTCACTGTCAGCTTCGGCCATGGACAACGTGCTACCAACTGTCTCGGCGTGTCTTCGCCGCGTACTCCTATACCATGAACGCACATTCTCTCATCAACACTCGCGCGACAGTCGCACGCCAAATAGGCTTAGCTGCGTCTCGCTGACCTTATGTTTACCACATCCAACGTACTCCCGCTGTCCGCTGGTCGGCATGTTTTTCTCCTCGGACAATCCATCATGGTCAGGTTCAGCGAATGTTCCAGATCCTTCAGTCGTGGCGTTACACACTCGTCTGCATCCAGCCTCCTTCTGAGTACTGAGATCCCTCTTCTCGGAGCGGGACTAATCTCACGCCTTTGACGGTCCTCGCACGCATCTCCGGGGGTTTTGAAGCGACAAGTGGGATCCAACCTGTTCTCATTCCACAGCGTCTTGAGCGTCTATCCCACACTCCGAATCACAACTTTGGATTACGTTGTCAAGACACTAGGGCGCTATAACAGAACTGCAGTCCAATGCAACCGTTCTTTCGGGCGCCGTACTGTGACTTTCTCCGTGATCAACAGTCCCTCGAAATACCATCCCCACAAACGCCGAGACAGTATCTCATTTCGGGAACGGTCCGTGAGGACTTGGACGCCCAATAGCTCTCTTGTATCTTCTGGCGCTACCGGTGCGTATTAACCTTTTGTACTAAGTATTGCAGCAGGCTGATCTGTATACAATTTCAGAGATGATGGGCATCGGACTTTGAGGCCCGGTGCTCGCCGGTATGACGGTCCGGACTTCAAACACATTTCTGCTGCTAGCGGTCATCCGTGGCCTTGCTGCTAAGTACAGCGGTACCTCGTAGGCGTACCCTGGTTCCTGGGACGGGGTTTTGCCCATCATGCGGAACCCACACAGCAACACTCGGACATGGAGACAAGTGCCGAAATTCTGGACTGCGTTCTCGACCTTTAGCTGCTGCTATTTAACGTCCAGGGAATGGTGGTAGACATGCAATGATAACCGCCATGCTCTTGTCATTGCTTGCCTTCAGCACCTTCGCATTTCGCGGGAGCGCAGCCGTGACCAGCCGCTGTTTTCCAGGGGACAGCTGTTTCCCCAGCGCGTCTGTGATTTCTGCCTTCAACGCCTCTATAGGCGGGAAGCTTTTCGCCGAGCGACCTGCCGCCGCTGTCTGCTACCCAACAGACCCGGCGTACAATGCGTCGTCCTGCTCCGTGGTGACGACAAACTATCTCGTCGACCAATGGCGCACGGATCAATTTGGCGAGTGCGTCCCAAGCAGCATTTCTACTCTTTAGTCTACTCACTGTCTTTGTATCACAGCTACGAGCAGATAAATTGTATATCCGCTTCCTCCTCATCGTGTTGCAGTATTCTGATCTGCTGCTTCAAGGGGAGACTTGCGGAAATGCCGATAGCTGCCGTCTGCCGCTTGTGAGCAACAGCTCAACATGCGGTCAAGGAAGTATCCCCGATTATGCCGTGCAAGCGACGACAGCAGACGATGTCGTAAAGTACGTGAAGTTCGCGACGCAATACAACCTCCGCATCGTGGTCAAAAACAGTAAGCTTTTCTGCGAAGCGTACTCTTCCGTAATCTGACTTGGCTTCGGTAGCGGGCCACGATTACGCCGGCCGATCTGCGGGCAAGGGCGGATTTGCCATCTGGACGCACGGGATACAGGGAATCTCGCGGAACGCGAGCTTTGTGCCCTCAGGCTGCAACGCTAGCACCATTCCTCCACAGGACTCTGTCACGATGGGAACCGGCACTCAGTGGGAGACTGTGTACGAATTCGCCAACAACAATAGCATCATCATCGTTGGCGGAAACGCAGGTCATGTTGGCGCCGCTGGCGGTTGGGTGCAGGGCGGCGGCCATTCGGTACTTTCTCAATCTTTCGGAATGGGCGTCGACAACTTGCTTGAGGCGACCATCGTCACACCAGATGGCGTGCACCAGACCATCAACGAGTGCACCAACCCTGATTTGTTCTGGTGAGTTGCATCCTGATTGAGGTCGAGGCACATAATGACATCGTGTTCAAGGGCCGTCCGTGGCGGAGGCGGCGGTACGTGGGGCGTGCTTACCAGCATTACCTACAAGGCACATCCCAGCGTCCTTCATCGACTTCACTCGCTGCCTGATGGTGCCCCGCACGCCCCCTCAACCCCCGGAACCCCCCTGAAGGTCCCACGCGCGGTTACGGCCTATATGTGGCCACCGCTTTGTCGCTGTGGAAGCGGCTCGGAACTCTAACGCCCTAGCGGCGGATCGGACTCTGACTACTAATTACTACTTCTATTTGCGCCCGGCCCGATTACTCATACCCTGACTCAGACCCTGTGAAACTGTATTACATATGTAGTGCGACCGCGTCTTGCGATGGACTCGCTGTTGCGGAATATAAATGCTGATAAAAAAAAAAAAAAAAAAACATCCCAGCGTCCCGATCATTTGCGTCACTGCCAACACGAACAGCAGCACCGTCGAAGACAACTACAAACTTGTAACGGCGTACATCCAGCAAGCCCCCGCCTGGGCCGACCTTGGAGCAGGCGCTGGCATCAATATCGGCCCGACGACGGTCGGTTTCATTGGCATACTCCCCGGCGGCAATCTGTCCATTGCTCAAGTAGCGATGAAGCCTATACAAGATCTGTTGCCACAGGGTGCCATCTCTTACCAGGTGTACCCAAACTTCTATCAATTTTTCCTGGAGCGTCTTCCCGTGCATCCTGAAATGTGGGTTGGGTAACGTCACCCGTTTTGCGGCAAAACTGACGATCCACGCGAACAGCGTCGGCGTGAACCTCGCCGCATCGTCGCGGCTCATTCCGAGGCATTATTTTGAAAACGACTCTGCGGGGCTGTCCCAAGCTCTCCGAGCAGGGCAAGTGGCGTCCGGTCCTGAAGGGTTGACTCGCACCATCCAGGTGCTGGTGGACACGCCAGCTCCATCCTTCAACCTGAATAAGACATCAACCACACCCGCCTGGTACAACTCCCTGTGGCATGTGCTGTATACTGTCTCTTGGAACAACACGACTCCAGTGGTCGATCAGCGCCAGGAGGTCGAGCTAGTTCATGCTGCCGGCCAGGCGCTCCGGGATTATGCTCCTGATGGGGGCGCATACTTCAACGAAGCGGACATCTACGAACCCAATCACGAGGAAAGCTTCTGGGGTGCCGATAATGCCGCCCGCCTGCAGAAGGTTAAGGCGTCTATCGACCCCAATGGGCTATTCCAGGTCTGGCAGGGCGTGGGCTGGGACGGCGAGGAAGATCCCAAGTACCAATGCTACGCGGAGTTGAACCCCGGCTCTGCTAGCTGAACATCGTAGGCCGAGGGCACGGACCTCCGAGACGCTTTTTATCTTAGTTTCATAGTTGACCCTGTTTCCAGAGGGTCGCTCGATTTTCTCACGTGGTGGTGGTTGCACATTGTTTCAGAAGTTGCTCCCAGGAACACATAACGGCGTTATCATTATCTTTGCTCAGGGTTACGTAACTAGTGAAATAAAAGGTGGAGGCAAATTCCCTCAGTGTCGCGCTTCTGGCTCCCGCTCTCCCTCTATCCATCTGCTGTCATGTCTGCTTCCTCTATCAAGACCAAGGGTGATCAAGAGGAGGCGTCCTCCATTGATAGCGATGAGCTGCAACTGGTGAAGATCCCTGTCCGCGACACTGTGGTGGTCGGACCTTCAGTGGGCTGAGAGCATTCAATCGGTAACGTCCCCGTTTGTGGTGGTGTAAACCTGGATGGCTGCGGGTATCCCTGCTGCACCGCCCGCGTAAAACCCGTATTCTTCAAGAACTGGTGGTGTGGCTGTAGCAGCAGGGATTGAGATCATACCGCTAGAACCTGATCAGCGCTCAGACCTGCGTAGGGAAGCCCCCAGTGTCGCACCTACCTTTCCCCGCCCCCTTTAACTGGGGGGCTGGGCGTGTTTCGGGATTACTGACGTCCTCTTTTATCACGCGCATTAGCAAAACCTCGGTTACAAGCAGGTATGTGGAACTAGCGGTGTCCAGGATGACGTGCTGAGTTTGGGACGTTGTAGTCGTTGCATCGTTCATGGCACTTACTGGAGAGCTTCGCCGCGAGTTTCTGCGCCTTGAACTTCATTGGTGGCGTCAGGTTCGTAACGTTATCACGCTGATTCGCAGACACCCGCTCACGCAGTCCTTAGATCTGCCATCTTCTTGGGCTTACTTGCTGGTGGACCCGCGGCAGTATGGTGCGCAACCGAAAGGTCCACAGTGCGAGAATCTCCGTCTTACCTTCTCCGTCGCGCAGGTCGTCATACATCATCACGATGTTCTTCATGTTCATCACGGCTGCTGTCCTCGCCGAAATCTGCTCTGCGTTGCCTCTTAGTGGTTCCATTTACATCTGGGCCGCCGAAAGCGCAGGCCCCAAGTATGCCCGGTTCTTCGGCTTTGTAGTGGCGTGGTGGTCGACGACAGCTTGGATGACATTCACGGCTGGGAACTGTCAGGTACGTTACGTTGCTCCTATACTCACCTGACGCCTTCACCTAATCTGGGATAGACCACGGCGAACTACATCGTCTCGCAGCTGGCCGTGTGGGAAATCGACTTCCCTGGAGGCATTGGGAACGACAATGTCAAATGGCGCGCGCTGATCTGGGGTATCTCTGAGATCATGCTGTTTGTGTCCATCCTTATCAACTACCTCCCGCCCAAGTGGTACAAGGCCGTCTTCCGCTTCTCGCTGTTCATCATGATGGCCGACTTCTTGTTATGCCTCATCTGGCTCCCCATTGCTGTGCACAACACCTATGGGTTCCGTTCGGCGAAGGATGTTTTCACATTGACATGTACGGTGCACGAATTTTCAGAGCGGAAAGCGTTCTCATACACGGGTTACAGACAATGGAACTGGTGCCCCTGCAGGATGGAACTGGATGTTGTCATTGTGAGTCAATGTCTTGTGCCCGCTCACGAGCATAAGCTGATCGTGGCCCAGCCTTTTCACTGCGGGAACGCTGACTGGCTTCGACGCCTCGGGACACATCGCCGAAGAGACTAAGAACGCGAGGTGTGTTCAAATCCCACGGAAGATATCCATCCTCTGACTCTCTCTCTCTCTCAGCGTCGTGGCTGGACGGGGCATTCTAAGCAGTGCCATCGCTACTGGCGTGCTTGGCTTCATCACGACGATCCTCTTCTTGTTCTGCATACCTGACCTCGACACCTTCTTTGCGCTCGATGCGCCGCAGCCGTTTGTGCAGCTCTATGCCCTTGCCCTCGGCAAGGGCCCCAGCATCTTCATGACCATCGTCGCCGTGGTCGGCCTTATCATGGTACGCGTCTCCCCACCACCACACCACGCTCTTCTCACCCACAGCCCCCCAGAACACGAGCATCGCAGTCGTCGCCGCCTCGCGCCTCGTCTTCGCTGTTGCGCGCGACGGCGTGCTGCCGCTCTCGGGCTGGATCGGGCGCGTCAATGCGGATGGGCAGCCACAGAACGCGGTGACGGTCATGTTCGTCTTTGCGGCTGCGATTCTGTGCACGATTCTACCGAGCCAGGTTGCGTTTACGTCGCTCGTGTCCGCGGGCGGTGTGCCGACGATCGCGGCGTACGGGCTCATCGCGCTGCTGCGCCTCACAATGACACCGCATTCGTTCCGCGCGTCGCACTTCTACCTCGGGCGCTGGGCGCGCCCGATGTACGTCTCTACGGTGTTTTTCAACGCGATTGTCTTTGCTGTGCGTATACCCTTGCCCTATGCTGAGATCGTATGTGTGCTGACGCGGACCGACGCGCGCAGGTCATGATATCGCCGTTCACGTTCCCTGTTACGGCCGAGACGTTCAACTTCGCACCTGTCATCTTCGGCGCGGTGACTATCTTTGCGCTCCTCACCTGGTACTTCACGCCGGCAGACAAGTGGCTGCGTCAGGAGCAGATCGTGCAGGCGATGCACACGGCGGATGGCCACCCCGACCCTATTACTCACGAACCCGAGCACTAACCAGTCATACCGCAAACGGATGCACGAACAAAACCGTCATGGTTGTTGAGGAGCAGGATTATATCGTTGCATTACACCCGTACACGAGCGTTCAGAGTCTATATATCGTCTATGTGTTTGATAAAATTCAGAAGGGCTCGAAGCCAAGCGCTCCCTGACATGCACCCTCAATGTCCTCGATCTGTGAGTCGTAAGCTTCCCTGTAAGCGCGGTGTGGGGTGGCGAATATGACGGACCTCTTTCGGAGCGTTGGCGCTGAGCACGACGGGGTGTTCTGCACCGATGAGGACCTCATCTTCAATGCGCATGCCAAGGCCGTGGAAGTGCTTGGGGAACTGTGGATCGGGTGGGACGTACACGCCTGTGGGAGTGCGAAAGTCAAGCATAGGAAGCGTGCGAGGTCATCAAAAGCGTACCAGGCTCGATAGTGATGACCATTCCTTCCTTCAGTCTGCGAGGACATTCGTTAAGGAATGTGAACAGGGAGGGCGCGTTGTACTTACGGTGCACTCCGCTCGACGGTGCCAGCCTCATGCAAATCTATTCGTTCTCCATGAGGACCGCTGAAGCGAAGAGACGGAAAGACCGGCCAGGACTCACCAATGCCAATAGGGTGTGCCAGATAGTGAGGGTACAATATGAGCTCTAGGGTGCTCCGTGTACACCGCAGCCCGATCTGCTCGAGCTCCTTGCGCAAAAGCTCAACGGAGCGGCGGTGTAGCACGTCGAGCGAGTGGCCGCGGTCAGCAGCGCACTCCTTGACGAGTGCCTTTTGGACGGAGAGCAGGGCGGAGTAGAGCTCGCGTTGCGGCGGGGTGAACTTTCCATTCACGGGGAACGTCCTCGCTATGTGAGTATGTGTCAGGTGCAGCGTGGACGACCTAGTGAGCGAGAACGTACAAATGTCAGAGGCGTATCCGCTGCAGCCATAATAATGCATCGATCAGCCGGCTTCGACAAGATTGTTAAGCGAGCACGCACTTGTACTCCCCACCTGCGTCGATGAGCACAAGCTCACCATCCCGCAAGAGGTGGTCGTTCCGCGTATAGTGAATGATCAAGGCGTTCTCCCTGCGGCGCTCGTGAGACAGCGGCGCGTGCAGAAAGATATCACTACGAACCCTGACGCAACGACCGGAACATACGCAGGACGCTGTACCCCGTTCCGCGCGCAGATGTACTCAAAGTGCGCCTGGAGGTCTGCCTCCGAAAGCCCAGGCTGTGCCAGCCGCATCGTCTGTACCCAGTCAACACGCCGTCCAGCGAGGCACACAAGTCAAACGGGAGGCACACCTTCGCGTGCGCACGGGCGCTGATGTCCGCAGACGCCTTCATGACCTCCTGCTCATGCTTGCTCTTCACGCTGCGCAGCCTGCCCACGAGCGGCGCAAGCGGCCGACGCTTCGCCGGCGCGACGCTCTCGAGGTACGCCTCGGGGTCCGACTTCGCTGCGCGCGGGCCACGCGCGAGGTAGCGCAGGAGCCCGCGGCCCGACGCGGACGCGCGGCGCGAGCCGGGCGGCGCGTCGATGTAGACGTGTGCGGCGCGCGCGGCGAACGCGCGCAAGTCGTCCGGCAGGTTCTCGAGCGGGCGCGCCTCGTCTGCGCCGAAGAGCGCGACCGCGTCATCGAAGCGCGTCGAGGCGCCGTCCCACTTCTCCTTGGACGGGTCTTTGCCTGTGCAGTAGAGGAACATGCGGTAGCCGCGCGCGGAGCTGTCCTTCTCTGCATTGGGACAATGGTAAGTCGGCAGAGGGTGTAGAGAGTGAGTGCGTACGGACCGAGGATCACAGCGGAGTCTGGTTCCTCGAAGCCGGTGAGGTACCAAAAGTCCGAGGCCTGGCGGAACTTATAACTGCGCGAGCAGCCGTCAGACTCAGGTCCGAGTCGCACTCGTGGACACTCACAAGATAGCTTCGGGAATACCTGTTAGCTAGTCGGAGTGTTCGCAAGCAATGCACGCTCACCTGCGCTCATGTACTTGATTTGTCCAGCCACGCACACGACCAAGCTTCCAGACGGAAGACTCTCGACAAGCTCCTTGCGCCTGCGCTCATATTCGTGTGCGGGTATCCCAGGGGTCACCTCTCCCGGCTTGACTGCAGGTGTGTTTCGCGTCAGTCGCTTCCACAAAGACGCAGACGCGACACGCACCGAGATGGGGGTGACCGTGGAAGGTGGGCTGCCCGAAGAGCGACGGCTTGGCTACGTGGCGTGGGTCCACCTCAGTAGCGTACGCGCGAGCCCGGCATTGAAGACGTGCGGCCGCACAAGTAGGAGACGAAAGGCGACGGAGAGATTGGCCAGCAGCACGCGCGACGCTGAGTGACCGCACAGACATAAATCACAGGATCCTCGGGTTAGGGTCACAACATCTCAAGAGCGCCAAAGGTCCCGACCCATTCCCTTGGTTCCGACCCCAACATTCCCACTTGGTCAAAGTCTCTCGTGATACAGATACGACTTTCTGGAGAGATATATTCCGTGTCCTTCAAAACGTAGGTGATGGCGTTACAACAAACATGAAGTGAACGTGTCTCCTACATACGTGCTAACTTACAACATGAGCTGTCTCAATGAAGTGACAAGTAAAGTGGTTTGGATCCTGGCTTGGATAGTCGATAGATAGGTAAGATTCCACGGGATGTGGTAGTTGTTCCCCATGATTCAGTAAGTTACCTCCTTGTGTTCTGTCCCACGGCTTGCCATCCAAGTCTCAGGGCCCTAGATAAGAAGCGTCAGGAGGACAGGCCTCGAGTATAGTTCATGGCTCACCTTGCGGTTCTTGATCCGCTGATTCTGGATCCGCCGCGCAAACCACTCTGACGCAGTAGAACCGGTGGTAAATCTATCATCCGGCACACGTGCGGCTGCCTCTGCGACAAGGGCGCTCTCGGTGAGAGGCGCGAGGACGACCGAGTCCCCAGGACGGGTAAAGAATACCAAAGACCAACGATCATAGGAAGCTTGGGCCTTGGGAGGCGGCCTGTGGACGAGACATAAGCATCCTTAGGCCGCGGAGTGTTCTTGCCGAGGTAACGTACACAACGCGATGAAGGTTCGACCGGAGGATACCCGCACTCAGGATCGACATCGCATCGCCGAGGTTGCAGATGGCATGCCCAGGGAGCGGCTGCATCGATAGGTCAACGCGTGGTAACAATAGATAAATTTGAAAAACTTACCCTGACATACTTCCAATCTTCTGTACCAGGAGGCAGAACCTGGAGCCCGCCCAATTGATTGTGCAAGAAGGACTGCGGCGAGAATTCGTAGCTTAGACCTACATTCCTGTTCGGGCCAGCAGCCACTCACGAGCGATCCAAAATCCGTGTGGGCGCCGATGGCTGCCTTGTCAGGCGACTCTGGGTGGGAAGCTGGCGTTTTCTTGATGCACCGGGCCTCGCTTCCGCTGGGCTCCTCAGGGGTATGCCGCTGGGTGAGGGCGCCCGGCGGGAGCCCAAGGCGGTCATTAAGAATCGCCATCAAAGTGTCATTGACTTCCATGCTCTTGCGGACAAATGGGCGCACAGCGCTGTCCATGTGATTCTCCACAGTAGGAGGGTACTTGCGGTGGACCATCCCCGGCCATGCCAGTGCGTCGTCTTTCGACACGTTGATGAACTCCACAGAGTCGAGGGCCCCGCTCGCGTCGGTGGCGTTAGCACCAGCGAATTTGTACCTGCGGCGGTACCAAATCAACACCACCAAACCGAGAACACAAGAATAGCGGTAGCACCACGAACCCGAATGACCTGCCCCCGTCTCCCTGCTCAAACTTCATCTTCTCCTCGAGAGGCAGCTCCATAGTGCGAGCACCCATCTCGAACATTGCGCTCACTTCGGCCTCGACACCATGATTCTTCAAGCTGTTCCAGTCAACCCGTGAGCATGGGTAAGGGTAAGATGCACTTACTACCAGAAACCCAGCTCGGTTGCGGCTTTCCAGAGGCGCTCGGTCTCGTTCTGGTCGCGATTTCGCAGGAGCTGGTAGTCTATGACGAGCAGCGGGACGGTCGGCACGTCATCTGGAAACGGAGGTAGAACTGTGCCGGGCATGGTACAGGAGGCAAAGAGGAGGTGAGAGGTTCTGAAGGCTAGAGGAATGGGCGCCCTCTGCGCCCTTTTAAAAGAGACATCACAAGGTTGCACCCGGAACTCCCGGTTCCCACATGGAGAACCGCTTAGACGTTATATATACTTCCTGCGAGAAGAAGGTGATAGGTATCTGGGCTGTGAGACCCTAGAGATGGATGTCGCCCCCAAGTTGTTCCGAAGTGATAGGGATAGCCGTGGGCTGATCCCATACTTAGCTCGTCTAGTTTGGTCACTCCAGTGGCCACGTGACTTTGTACACCACGAGATAGGCAGGGTCACAAACTTTCCTTCGGTAGACAAAAGTCCTGGGAGTTGTTGCATGAGAGCAAAGTGGTGACAATGGTCAAGACAACAAGTCGATTGTAGAAGCTGAAGGTCGTGGTGATAAGTGACTGTGAGCCGCGCGGCGAACACTGCCTACCTTCCTTACGGGGGCATAGGCCTGCCTCTTTTGGATTATGCCTACTCTGCCATTCAACATTGGTACTCCGACATTGAACATCCTAGCGTCGGACGCTGTGGTCACAGAACATCAACTCGTTCAGCTATCCATTTTACAAACCCTCCTCTCCGCACGTTCGAGAAACTTGGAATCCTGAATGAAGCAAGGGACCGCGGGACGACTCAAAAGGTCTCCGTAGAAAATGCTGGCCCGCCGACAAGAATGCAGCCATTCCTCCTGACTAGAATGCAGAAGCGAATTTAGAAGAACTATGAGAGGCGGGTTGCGATGCATATATTTGCCCACCTCCCCTGGCACGCAATTGACATGACAGCTCAACCGTCCGGCGTCGGATGGAAACCGCGTGATGCGCCGAGCGGATTGAATGGGATCCCGCACAGGCATTTGGTAGAGGCCTCATGGACTCTGCGGTGCATGCCATGTGTACACCGGTGTGATGTTACGCTCGCTTCTCTAGTTGAATCTCTGGCTGGACGCGGGATGTGCCACGCGTGCACCGCGGCCGAACCTGACTGATTCGATATCGAAAGAAAGCTGCACGGTTGTAAGCAAGCGTCCACGGTCCCACTGACGTGTATTGCACGATGCGAACAGTCGATAATCATGCACGAACCGCCCCGTGTCCCAACGCGTTTCAAACAGTACGCCCGTTTACATGTATCAATGAGTGGCGGGTCTCGAACACCGCCCAGCCCGAGTCGGGCGTCAGTAGAGAGGCGAGTTCCGGATAAGATAAGATCTTTTACAAGGAGTCGTTGAAAAGCGTCTTCCGGCGCATTCGGCCTCTGTTTCTGCTTGGCTCACCACTGCCGCCTCTGCGCCGCCTCACTCGACCATCACCGTCGCCATGTCCCCCTCGACACCCTTCGCCAACGGCGCAGTCCACAAAACGAAGACCAACGGCGTCCCGCCGTCCGTGTTCACCCTCCCGCAGACAACACAGCTCGAGGCGCTCTACACTATCATCCGAAATAAGGACACGTCGCGCGGCGACTTCATTTTCTACTCAGACCGCATCATCCGCCTCCTCGTGGAGGAGGGCCTGAACCACCTCCCCGTCGTGCCCAAGGTGGTCGAGACACCCACCGTGCGTCGCGTCTCCGGCTCCACTCAGGAGCCCTGTCCAGCCTGATTGCGCGCAGGGGGTCAAATACGAGGGTGTTGGTTTCGAGGGAAAGATCTGCGGCGTCTCTATCCTACGTGCTGGAGAGGTGCGCCGCTTCGAAATTACGGCATGCCAAATGTATTGCTGACGCCTGCTCGCGCAGGCGATGGAGCAGGGTCTGCGGGAGGTTTGCCGTAGTGTGCGCATCGGCAAAATCCTCATTCAAAGGGTGGAGTCCCTCCCATCATAACGTTTGCGCGTTTCCCTGACCACGCTCTAGGACGAGGAGACAACACTGCCAAAGCTCTTCTACTCCAAGGTATGCCGTGATCGGCGCGTGCGCACGCGACACGAAATGACTGAGCATGGCCCCCGCGCAGCTCCCGCAAGATATCTCGAAGCGATATGTGCTGCTTCTGGACCCCATGCTTGGTGCGCACCATCGTCTCTGGGAGGCAAGGGCGATAGCTCAGGCACTATTACAGCTACCGGCGGATCGGCAATGAAAGCCGTTGAGGTAATCATGGAGCACGGCGTCCCCGAGGACCGTATTATCTTCATCAACCTAGTGCGTGTGCCCTCTACCATCTCTGAGGCGTAATTTCTTACAGCGGAGGCTCAGATCTCGTCACCCGAGGGTCTGCGGACCTTCACCACGCGCTATCCTGCAGTAAAAGTGGTCAGCCCCTCTAGCTTATTTACCTTCTCTGCCCTTCGCCAACGCTGCATACAGATCACGGGCTGGGTCGACGAGGGCCTCAATGAGAAAGCGTACATCGTGCCTGGGCTTGGCGACTTTGGCGAGCGGAGGTGCGTCAGGTCCCGCCCAATGCTGTCAGACTGGCGGTGCTGACGCGGTTTCAGGTATTGCGCGTGACGCGTTTTATGGACACCACGGATTTGCATGTTTTTCCCCATTTGCAGCAGAGTACGATTGTCAATGCCCCCCAGTTTCCCTCAATACATGTCCTTGAGCACCATCTTCAGAAGCCGGCGATGCGCATCGAATAGCACTCATGATCAGCTTGAAAGCGAAGCCTACCAGTTTCCTGAATTATGTCTACTCTCCAGCTGGCCATCGCGGTGGCAAGTATTCTATGCGTGTGCTCTTAACTGATCCAATCAACTCTACATGTCGATATGGGTCAATCAGTCAGAAGGACCGCCGGCGTCACCGGCCGCCGAATAGGACACGCCCGCTGTGCGCATATTACTCTTGGTTGTCATTTCTAGGACACTGATATTGATATCACGACAGACAAGGGCCGTGATAGTAGTTGAAAGTGCTGATCACCCCAGGCATTGAGGTTGCTGACGATGGCACAAATGGGAGACACTAGCGGTCCCCACACCTTGTGCACCGCACTCATCGCTGTCGAGGAGCACTTGAAATCTTGTTGATAAGGTAGAAAGGTCTTCACGATGCGAAGAGAAGGCTTGCGGGTCCAGTAAAACCGTTGATTCTCAGGGCGCGGCCGCCAGCGGTGCTGGTGAAACTACCAATCTAATGTGGGCGGCGCTTCAAGCCTCAAGCTCCAAGTACCACCGGGACAAACCCATCCCATCATCGGCTCTTTCACATAACGCGCTATTCTTACCTAGGCTCAGCGAATTGCGATCCCCCCTGGATATATACCTTCGTGACCGTGGTAAAGCTGGCCCAACTTTATTCCGGGGCCAATGCTGACTAATCCTACGGTCGCACCTGTGCACCCGCGCAGTTCTCCCATGCAGATCATTGACGTCTTAGGGCGAGCCTTGAGCCGGATCGTAGCTGCAATGCACGCACCTGCCTCATTCAACACAAGAAGCTTCTCGCCGTTTGGGTGGGCGTCGCGAACTTTGAGCCGGCGCCGCTCCTACCAGACAACCAACCGAGTACTACTTCCCCCGATTTTGCCTCGCGGACTTGTTCGGATCTTGCACCGTCGCGTCACCCTGGGCGTTCTCTGCAACCTTGCAATCAAGTGCTGTTGGCCTTCCCTCTCGTCGGCACTACGCTGTGCCAAGCCGGTGCAGATTAGGCAACGCCGCTCTCAGGATATGTCAGTGCCCGAGCAACGTCGAAGCTTGTTGGGCGAAAGATGCGCCGCGCACACCTGGTGGCAGCGTGGCACGTTCAGCGTTCGGGGGAGTTCGTCATGTCGCCGCACGACATGCGGGCGCTCCATGCACAACTCGTGTGCTACTCGCACTCAGGTCCTAGAGGCTTGCGGGTATACTGTGCCACGAGAGCACTTCTGTGCGCAGAGGCGTCGGTCCTATTGATGGTGCTGGCGCATGACCTCACCGAAGGCATCGACGAATATAAAGGCCCCGCTTGGGCCCAGTGTTCAGCACCACCGAGCATTAACAACTCGCACACAACGACAACTGCATCTACAGTTCTCAACACCCAACACAACACACCAAGCTACTGACAATGCCGGCCCTCTCGTTCCCCGCATTCCCTGACGATGTCCCGACCGTCCCGCTCCTCGTCATTGACTACGAGCTCCTCAAGGCCGGCGACGAGCACGAGATCGACCGCCTGTGGCAGGCAGCGACCCAGCTCGGCTTCTGGTAGTACGTCGCGCCGCGCCGCACCGCCCCCGCGCCACAGACGACTCTGACGTGCGTTGCCACAGCCTGAAGAACCACGGCGTCGAGGAAGAGGCCAACGCGATGTTCGACGTCGGCACCGAGGCGATGAAGCTCCCGCTCGAGGAAAAGATGAAATTCGAGCAGGGCGACTCGGGCATGTCCTTCGGGTGCGCCGCGGCTCTCCCCCGCCCTCCCGCACCAGCCCCCCCGCTGACACCGCACCACCAGCTACAAACACGCCGGCGCAAACGCGACCGACGCGAGCGGCGCGCTCGACTCGGTCGAGTTCCTCAACGTCGCGCAGGACGACGTGCTCGCGTGGCCCGCGCCCGCGCACCGCACGTACCCGGCGCCCGTCGGCGCGCACATGGCGTCCGCGGTGCGTCCGTTCGTGCTCAAGTCGGGCGCGGTGAACGCGACGCTGCTCGGGATCCTCGGCGACCGCCTGGGCCTGCCGCGCGAGGCGCTCGCGGCGCGCCACGCGCCCGCAGAGCACAGCGGGAGCGAGGCGCGGTGCATCCGCGCGCCGGCGTTCCAGGACATGCCGCCGGAGAAGGCGGCGCTCGGGTCGCACACGGACTTTGGGTCGCTGGTGAGCAGAGCTGCGCGGCGCGGCGCGGTGCGGGAGTGCGTGTGCGAGGCTGACGCGCGCCGCAGTCGTTCCTGCACAACAGGCTTGGCGGGCTGCAGGTGCTGCCGCCGGGCACGGACGAGTGGAAGTATGTGCGGGTGAGCGCGCTCTGCTTGCTTGTGCTGCTTGGCGCGGTGCTGAGCCTGCGCGCCGCAGCCCATCCCCGGCCACGCGATCTGCAACCTGGGCGACGCGATGACGATCTTCAGCGCGGGCATCCTGCGCTCCAACCTGCACCGCGTCGTGTGAGTGTCGCGCGCCTCCGTTCCGCCGCACGCTGATTGCGGGACCAGCCCGCCGCCCAAGGCGCAGGCCGCGCACGAGCGGTGGTCCGTCGTGTTCTTCACGCGCCCCGGGAACACGGTCGTGCTGGAGCCGCTGTCCGCGCAGAGCGCGCTGATCGCAGACGCGGCGGCCAAGGCGCCGCAGGGTAAGTACGGCACCGGGGCGACTTCGGCCGAGTGGTTCGCGCGGCGCATTGCGAACCAGAGGGTCAAGAACCGCAAGGTCTGTACCCAGAGCGCGCCTTTGCGGGTCTCCGTTGATCAGGGCGCTGACTGTGGCGTCTGCTGCTCGCAGGGCCCTGAGACGTGGTATGCGAGCCGCGGCACCGAGCACAAGGAAACGGCCTGAGGCGCTAGCTGCGGAAGGTAGAAGTGGCCTCAATGCGCGCCTAGTGTGTAAATTTAGCAGGAATGTTAAGCTTTGTCCTCATGATGATGTAGAAGTATGATCATGACGATTGTTTGTGCGGCCTGGGTTCTGAAATCTGATTCCTGAAACACGACGTAGCGTGGCATATGCCAATGCGTCGAGTCTTGGGTGCAAAGACATTCTGTTATAACGGGACGCACACTGGTTCACATTATTGGGACGTGAGTAAGCCAAGAGGGTAAGCTGCGCTATGTCAGAAGAAGCTGGCCAGGTGTTTGTGCGGCTCTGGTGGCATTGCGCCCGATGTTGTTGGTCGTGCGCGTTGGTCGGTGCAGGGAAATGGGGTTTTGGGACTGCCGTGTGTGGGGAGCGATAATGAAATGAAATGAGCGACAGGACCCGGCTAGAAGGAGAAAGCGGGGCACTGGACCCTTGGCAGGCCCGGCTGCGTCGGCGACCCGCAGAAGCGCGCGACTCGAAGCAGATCCCAGCGGCACCTGGCCGTGGGAACGGAGGAATGGGAGAATCTGGCCAAGCCAAATTTACTTCAAGTACTCTTCCGTCCATCCTTTCTCCCTTCTCACTTCCACTCCCTCGTCCTAGTCCAGCACACTAGCCTCGGACACTACGCACCGGTTTCTGCTTAGCCTCCCCTGCCTCATCCACGAACCCGCCCAAAAATCATGTCATCCGATCGATCCATGTCCCCCGTCTCGCCCACCTCGCTCAGGCGCAGGCACTCCGGCTCGGCGACGACCATCCCGCCCGTGCTCGCAGCGCTCCGGAACAACGCGGCCAGCCTGAGCGTCGACCCGCCGCCCCGGCCCAAGTCAACGCCCGCGGACGAGCGCGAGCGCTCGCCGTCGCGCAAGCGCATCCACGAGGGCAGCAGCGGTCGAGCGACACCTCGGACGACGAAGCGATGGCCGCGCCTGCACCCGTACGGGGTGGGGCCGAATACGCCGCGGCTGCGGCAGAGAAGGACGTCGCTTCGCGTCCGACGCGGCCGCTGCCCGCCGCGCGCGCGCGCGGGCTGCCGAGCACGAACCCGACGATGCTGCCCGTGCAGGCGCAGGTGCCGCGTGGGGCAGGCGGCCCTCGGCGGCTGTTCGTGGTGCTCGAACAGGCGTGCCTCGAGGCGTACAGGGTCGGCGGCGGGGGCGGGGGCGCGGGGAAGGGCGGGCGCGGACGCGAGGGCGAGGCGAAGTACACGCTGCTCAACTGCGACGACCACCAGGGCATCCTCGCCAAGACGGGGCGCGACATTGCGGACGCGCGGCCGGACATCACGCACCAGTGTCTGCTGACGCTGCTCGACTCGCCGCTGAACAAGGCGGGGCTGCTGCAGGTGTACATCCACACGGCCAAGGGCGTGCTGATCGAGGTGAACCCGCATGTGCGCATCCCGCGCACGTTCAAGCGGTTTAGCGGGCTCATGGGTGCGTCGGGGCACTCCCCTGTTTTTGGTTTTACGTGTTGGGGCGCGTGCTGACGGGGGCTTTCGTCAGTGCAACTGCTGCACAAGCTGTCCATCCGAGGCGTAAATGGCCCAGAGAAGCTTCTGAAGGTCATCAAGGCACGTCCGCGCTGCGATTCTTCGGTCCGATTGTGTCGGCTTACAGCAGCGCCAGAACCCCGTCACTGACCATCTTCCCGTGAACACGCACAAAATCAGTGGGTTCTCGTTGGGTCATCGCGCGCGCGGCCGTCGCTCACTGCGTTTTGCCAGCCCTGTCGGGTGACGCGCAGACGGTGCGGCTGTCGCGGTACCTGCCCACGGTGCCGCAGACGCACCACCTGGCGGTGTTTGTCGGCGCGATGGCACGCGGCAGGGACGACTTTGCGGACCACATCGTCGATGAAAAGATCAGTATCAGCGATTACCCTCTTAGCGCGAGCGTGGCCTGCGGCAAGGTACGTACTTGTGTCACGCGGCCTCGAGGACGCCTGCTCATTTCTCACGGCAGTTCTGCTGCGCGCTCGAAGAGCTCTGGGATATCGTATGATCGCAGGTGCCTCAAACCCGGGCTCGCATCGCATCGTTCGGCTTGTACCACCACTACCCATCATATCAAAACCTCAAGGACGAAGGAAGGCGGCACCCGACGCTCCTTTTAATGCATCTATGTGTTTCGAACGATAAGTATTTTTTTGAAAACGTTCTTGGCCAGGCCGCGGTCGCGTGCGTGCTTCGCTTCGCTCGAGGACTAGGGCTGGTTGATGTTTGGCAGAGACAGCGTTGGATTATTGACGTCCGTGCATTTCAACCTGCGCATCTATTTATCACGTTTTTTATGTCGCCGCTTTCGTCGGCCCCATCGTACTGACATGCAATACCCCCCTCCATACATCCCATCCATCCATCCACTGCATCCCCCCCGCTGCCGCCATGACGATGTGCCCGTGTAGCGTTGTATGTACACCCGCCCGCCCCGTGTAATTTTTGGTACGGTACGAGTAGATAGAGCGCCGGACCCGCGCAGTGCTGCAACTCAACTTGCGGCCGCGCGGGAGCTGTACGAGTACGAGACGCCATGATCTATGCAAGATGACTGCATGCTTACATACATAGTATGGGCCAGGTGTGCTTAGCAGGCTTCCGAGGACGCGGGGAACGAGGCAGCCAGGGGCGATTGGCCGGAGATGGCCGAAAGAGGAAGTGTCCCGCTCGCCCGGGCCAGTTTTCTTTTATCGCTGCGCTGCGCCTCCGTCATCGGCCTCTCCACACTCGCTCACATCCACCACCACCAACCCACATCCACCGCGCGCACACAGTAGAGCACATCCCACGCACCGCCCCAAACACATCAGCCCAAAACCCGCATCAATCGCCACTGATCGCGGCCTCGCCATAACCGCAACCACCACCACCACCACCACCACCACCACCACAGAAGCATGTCGTCGTCGACCGAGCCCGCCAGCGCGTCCGCGCTCCCGCCAGGCGTGACCGACCCGAACTACAAGCCGCTCCCAGGGCGCCTGGGCAACCTCACCGTGCCGCAGCAGCACGCGCTCGACACGCTGCGCCGCGAGCTGCAGGACGAGGGCGCGTTCGTGCCCGCGCGCATGGACGACGCCATGCTGCTCCGGTGCGTGCCCTGCGAGCGCCAGCGAGGGCCCGGGTGCTGATGGAAGCCGGGGCGGCAGGTTCCTGCGCGCGCGCAAGTTTGACGTGCCCAAGGCCAAGGCGATGGTCCTCGCGGCCGAGCAGTGGCGGAAGGACGAGAAGGTCGACGAGCTCGTGCAGTGCGTGCCCTGTGCCCCCCGCGCGCGGCGAGGCTGACGCGGCGCCGCCCGCAGGACATTCGATTTCAAGGAAAAGGAGGAGGTGAACAAGTACTACCCGCAGTACTACCACAAGATCGACAAGGTGCGTTGCCGCCCTGTGGGTGTGCGTATAGGTGCTAACAGGGCGTGCAGGAGGGCCGCCCGGTGTACATCGAGCGCGTGGGCAAGCTGGACATCAAGGCGCTCTACGCGATCACGACGCAGGAGCGGCAGCTGCAGCGCCTCGTCTTCGAGTACGAGCGCTCGCTCACCTCGCGGCTGCCCGCGTCCGCGCGGGCCGTCGGCCACCCCGTCGAGACGTTCTGCACGATCCTCGACCTCGGCGGCGTCTCGCTCGCGAACTTCTACCGCGTCAAGGACTACGTGATGGCGGCCGCCTCGATCGGGCAGGACCGCTACCCGGAGATCATGGGCCGGTTCTACATCGTGAACGCGCCGTGGGCGTTCAGCGCGGTGTGGGCCGTCGTGCGCCCGTGGCTGGACGAGGTGACCGTGAGCAAGATCGACATCCTCGGGGGCACGTATAAGGACAAGCTGCTCGCGCAGATCCCGGCGGAGAATCTGCCCAAGGAGTTTGGCGGCGCGTGCGAGTGCCCCGGCGGGTGCTCGCTTAGCGATGCGGGGCCGTGGAAGGACGAGGACGAGGCGGCGGCGGCAGCGGCGGGCGCAGGCGCGCCGCCAGCATGAGGCAGCGGCACGGCGCCTCTCGCTCTCTCTCCCTCCTGTATCCCTGCTGTGCCCGCACCCTGTACGCGTACGCACCGCCCGCCCGGAAATCTAACTGTACAACCGCCCGCACCCGTATATATATACCCTCAACGACGCGTGAGATCACGATCCACAGCAGCGGTCAGATGATTGCTACAGCACAAGTAGAGTAAGTACACAGGGATGTTGATGCGGGGCGCGGGGCGCGGGGCTACTGCTTCTTCGGGTCGTCCGCGCCGCCCTCGGGGCGCATGCTCATCTCGATCGCGCGCGCGATCATCTCCTCCTCGCTGAGCTCCTCGTCCGCGCCGCCGGCGCTGGCGCTGGCGCCCTCGGCCATCTCGACGTCCGCGCCTGCCCCCGCGCGCCCCTCGGAGAGCGCGAGCGCGCGCTGCAGCAGCGCCTCTTCCTCCTCGTCCGCTGCAGGCGCGGGCAGCGCAGCCGGCGCTGCAGGCGCGGCGCCCTCTGCTGGCGCAGCGGCGGGCGCCGCTGCGGGCGGGTTGGCGGCGGCCTGGCGCGCGGCCTCTTCCTCCATCGACATGCGCAGGGCCTGCCGCCGGGCGTGCTGTCAGCAGCCAGCAAGGGGGTAAGGGGGCGGCACGCACCATCGCGAGCTCGGGGTCGAGGCTCGGGTCGACGCCAAACTCGAATTGCGAGGCGCCGCCTGCGCCGCCGCTGCCGCCCGCGGCGCCGGGGCCGTCGGCCCCGGCGAGCTCGTCGGGGATGCCGCGGTCGCTGGCGAGCACGGGCGAGTTGAGCACGGCGGAGGAGAGGAGGTGCGGGCCGGGCGGGACGGCGAGGTAGTGTCTGCGCGGGGGCGCGGGGGTCAGCGTCCCGCCTGCTGTGTACGTGTGCGCGCGCGGGGGCACGCACGAGTTGTCGGACGACGAGGCGGCCTCGACGAACGCGCGGAGGATGCTGCGGCCGCCCTCTCCGGCCTGCTCGATGCCGTCGCCGAACGCGACGACGTCGAGCGCGACGTTGTTCTTCTTGAGGCGGCGGGCGAGGCGGACGAGGGCGCGCTCGGCGTCGGGCGAGGCGTCCGCGAGCGGCGAGCCGACAAAGACGACGACGCGCTGGCGCAGGTTCTTGTTCTGGCGGTGCTTGAGCGCGAGCTGCGCGATGGCGATCGCGGTCGGGATCGAGGCGGTGCGGCCGAGGTTCGAGGCGGTCTGGTGCACGGCGGCGAGGACCTGGCCGAGCTCCTTTGTGTGGGTGACGAGCACCTCGGGGCTGCGGGGGCGGGGGTGGGGGTCAGCGTCGTCGTCGGTAATCGCGCGCGCAGGCGCGGGTGGGGTGCGCGCACCCGTTGTTGGCCATGGTCATGACGCCGACGGTGTTCTCTGGGTTGGAGTCGATCTTTGTGGTGAAGAGGGTGGTGACTGCGTCTGCGAGTGCGCCGAAGCGGGTGGGCTGGTAGTCGCCGTTGCGCATGTACTCGGAGTTGTCGAGGACGATCATGGTGGCCTCGAGGGGCATCGTGGGCGACGCTTGCGACGGTGAGCGAGGACTTGGGTAGTGGCCAGCAGACGCGTCACCCTACGCGACTGTTTGGCTCTGTGTGCGCAGAGATAAGATAAGATGAACGGCGCCCCTGCACAGGGCTGCACAGGACCAATTCTATCCCAGGAGTACATATTCCTCGCTATGGTATATACGATCATCCAGCTCATCCCTCTTCTACCCGAGCAGCCCCTGCCGCTTCTTCGACAGGGCCGTTGCTACTTATACTCCCTTGCTATCTCCTAGCCACTGCTCAACCTCCCCCACCATGGACCCCTATCGTCGCTGGGTACGAGACGAGGTGCGCTCCCGTCCCCCAGCTGCCCACAACCCCGCATCCCCCTGACATCCCACCGCTCCCCCCACAGGACGTAGACCGCCTCCCGCACGGCATAGTCCGCACAGGCTACGACGCCGACACACAACAGTGCTCCTTCCGCGACACCGCGACCGGCGTGCCCTATGTCAGCGCCCCAGGCAACACCTACGGCACCCTCGTCCCCGCCGCCAGCGCCCCCAAGCCCATCCGCGGCGCCGGCCGCGCCCTCCGCCGTACGTCCCCGTCCCCGCGCTCAGCTCCGCTAAATTAATCCGATCGCGCACACAGTACCCGCATACCACCGCCCCGTCCTCTTCGCTGACGACGCCGCGCGCACGCCTGCCTCCGACAGCTCAGACAGCGCGAGCAGCGCACCGTCCTCCCCGCGCTCGTCCTCCCCGCGCGAGCAGCCGCACAAACGCGAGCACAAGCCCCGCAGCGCGACCTTCGCCGACATCCTCCCGCCCGCGCTCATCACCGCCGCGCCGCCGCCGGCGACAGCGACAAGCCCGCCAGTGCGCGCAGCGCGACGGACCCGGGCTGGCCGTCCGCGCGCACGCCGTCGCCATCGCCATTGCCTGACCCGCGCCGCACGCTGCGCGCGACCGCCCGCGCGCTTGGGCGCACCCTCACGGCGGTGCGGCGGCACCGCTCGCAAGATGACGGGCGTAGGCGCGGGCACGAGGGGTATGTCGTTATGGGGTCGTGAGGGTCCTCTGGGTGCGCATTACCCTGGCGACGGTACACGCCCAAGCAATCGCCGCGGCGAGTGACGGCGTTGGCGTACGCTGGGGTGGTGTGTTCTCATCACCGTCATCATTCGTCCGTGTGTTGGTTCGTCCTGGGCGGCGCGCAGCGGTTTCTGTTCTGGATTGTCAGCGCGCGGGGTAAGTCGCGTCGCCGTCTGTTGTTAGATCATGATCCTGTCTCTGTTCGTGCTGTCACATCCGTATTCGTATTCGTATCCGTACTCATGCCATAGTGGCGCATGCCTTGGCTATACCATATGTACATATGAGACAGGAAAAGAAGCAGCGTCGTTTGTGATGAGGGTGCGTGCGAAGAAGCTAGAGGGCGCAGGGTGCGCGCCCCGTGCTAGGAAGCAGCTAGCAACAGTTCCAGCGTGCAGAACGTCACATCACTGTTCCGATGTTCCGCCAGAAACGAGGGGTCGAGCGAAATCTCGCAGCATCCGATTTTTCGTTGATCAGCCATGCATCTGATTCGCATCAGATCTCACTATAGGCACCGCGACATGTAGGAGGGCACTGATGTAAATCGTAAAGAGTCGTGCTGGGCTCTCATTGACATTGTAGAGAGGCATGAGGTTGTGTAGTGAATAGCTCAGGGTCCCGTGCGCCGATCACAGCACCCTCGTAGTAGTATTGATGATAGAACACCCTTGTAGACAGTCACGACGGTGCTTGGTGGCACCCTCCCACGACAGGCGGCGCTGCACAGCGCCCTACGCGAGCACCCTAGAAGCAGCCTGAGAGTCCGCTGAGCTGATCGCACCGCAGCTGTGACAGGCAGATCAGCCGTCCCAGCTACGTAGGCAGCGCCAGTCAAGAGACGATCACCGCACCGCTCGCACCAGCGCCTCCAGCAAGTAGCTTGAAAGCAGAGCGGATCGCGACGGGGCCCCAGGGTATGGAAGTGCTGTCCGATACTCGAAGGACTTTGCGCTGGAGAATCAAGCCTCCCTGCTGCGCCCGTAGCCCCAGAGACCCAAGTGCGGGATCCACCGCGTCCGACCGCGCACCTTCGACGCCCCACCCCGCGCGCACTGAGCAGTTTGCGCGCCGTTGGCGGGACGAAGCGCTTCTCCGGCCAGCAGTAAGTAGCGGGCAGGCGGGCTGCACGATAATCGACGGGCCGCGGCGCGCGAAGCCAGCTGGCGGCCGCCGTGCCCCGCGCCCTGCCCGCGCGGGGTATTTGAGCACACACCCCGCGCGCGCCCTGTGCCCAGCAACTTCTCGATCTACAACCCTGCGCACTTGCACTTGCATCCAGACGGCATGGACAGGGTGAAGATCACAACAACAGCAACGATGGCGGCGCGCCCCGCCCCGGACACGAAGCCCCCGGTGCGTGTGCCCTCTTGACGCGTCCTCCTTCCCCCCGCCTCACCCCCGCGCCCAGCCCGCAGAAGATGAGCTCCTCGACCCGACGGCCCTCCGCGCGCGCCTCAAGCCGCGCGCCGGCGGCCCCGCCGCCCCACAACCCCAGTCCCAATCGCACGACCGCGTGCGCGACACCGCGCGCCGCGTCGCGGAGCTCGAGCAACAGCGCGCGCTCGACGCGTCCTACATCCGCACGCTCGAAGCCGCGCGCGTGGCCCTCGCGCGCGACGCGCACGCCGCGGGGCGCGCGCGCGCCGAGGCGGAGCGCGGGGCGGTGCTCGCGCGGGAGGAGGGCGGCGCGCTGGAGGCGCGCGTGCGCGCGGAGGCGGAGGGCGCGTTGAGGAGGGAGCGGGAGCGGGCGGACAGGGCGGAGGGGAGGTGCGGGAGCTGGAGGGCGCGGTGCGGAGGCTGGAAGGGCACGTGCGGGAGCTGGAGGGCGCGGTGGAGAGGGAGCGGAGGGGGCGGGAGGAGTGGGAGGTCGGGGTCGAGGCGCTGGCGCGGTGAGCGGGGGCGTGCGGTCCGGGAGTCGGGCCGTGCGGGCGCGGGCGGCGGGGCTTTCGGAGCGATCGGTGGCGCGGAGGGAGCCTCCGATGTGAAGAGGCTGTTGTTCGACTGCCGGGAACGCCGTAAACAGCGACGACAGGGTGGTGCCGTGCGAATACGATGCACCCAACCTAGACCGACAGCCTGAGACTCCGTCCGCGAGAAGATGCCGGGTCGAGGAAACGAGGGGCGTCTTTGCTGCCAGGTCAGCATCGCCATGTAACTATTGTGTCATGTCAAAAAGAGCGCGCGCGGCCCCACAAGGGAACCAAGTACCGCCGATTGTACGGCCGCTGCACCCTGCTCATGCGGAGTATTTGAGCACGCACCGCCCCGTGCCCTGCGCAGCGCACTTGCACCCGCACCTGCATCCAGACAGCATGGCAAGAACGACATCCACGAAAATAGAAGCAGTGGCAAAGGCGCTGGCATGCCCCGTCGAAACCAAAGACGCAGTGCACCCTCTCCCACAGGCCCCCCACGCGCCCCCAAGCCGCGCGCTGGGGCCCCCACCCCACCATCCGTTAAGGTCCACATGCGCCGCGCTGCACAAGCAGCCCTTGTGCGCAATGCATCCGGCGGGAGCGCCACACACATCAAGGTGGAGCACTGCATGGCAGAAGTGCAGGAGGATGGGCCCCTGACTGAGCAGCAGGAGGCCCAGAGGTTGCAGCTGGAGGAGAGGTTGCAGCGGTTGGAGGAGACGATGCAGCGGCTGCTGGAGGAGGGGCAGGTGTTGGTGAAGGGGATGGAGAGGCTGGTGCTGAAGGAGGAGCTGCGGGTGTTGGAGGAAAATATGCAGAGCTGGCAGGGGGTGAAAGAGAGGGTGCAACAGTTGGAGAGAATAGTGCGGGACAGGGAGGAGCAGATGACAGAAGCCATAATTGCTACAGTGAAGGCACTTAGTGGAAATTGATATTACAGTTTAACTATTTACTAAAGTAGTGTGCAGTGTTGATGACGGTACCTGAGCGTATATGTGAGGAAAGGAGGGGAGTATCGGCGTGGGCTGTTTCGGCGGCGGCGAGATAAGGGTGGTCGGCGGTGGCACGAACCGAGTCTCTGACAAGTTGACTTGACAGGCGAGACACAAGAACACCGCTGGGCAGCACCGTCACTAGAGAGTAAGAAGACAATGCTGTGAGAATAAGATGGGGCCTGAAGCCAGGATCGACAGAGAACCAGCCGCCACGATTAAGAGCGACAGGTGGCCTTATGGACGAGGCATGTCTTCGCGAAGCCAACGGGCCAGCATCATTGTTGGCAACGGTGCTGCAACAACAACTTCGAGAAGAACGCGCACGGCTCCGACGCAAGGAATCCAAGTAGTGCAAAGTACTATGGGCATCTTGCGCACTTTGCACTCGCAGCCAGACGGCGATGGTAGTGTAAGGACATCACGGTCGCGTACGCGTGTGCGCCACCACGCTGCCTCGTTTCTCGTCACCTGATCATGTCCGCCACCGTCTCGTTTCTCCTTTATCCCGCCACTCGCCACCGCCACATTTCCGTCTTTTCGCGCTGACTCGCTCCTTTGTCTTGTGCTGTGCCACCATGCCACCCTCGGCTTTGATCTTGCTCGGTGTTGGCTGCTGCCGTGTATAAAAAACCCCGGATTCTGTGCTACAATGCACCCCTCAACTCACCTGTGTTCTCGAAACCCCCCGCCCGCCGTCTTGCAAGTCGCACACTGCCGCCGACACCGTTTCGCGTCCCCGTACTACTCGCTCGCTACGACTTTCGCCACCTTGTCTGGTTTTTTCCGCACGCTGTCCGTATCTCAGAATCTCTCTTCTCCTCTCTGTCTATGGCTTCCTCTCGGGACGACATCTCTACACTTGCGCCGGACTCTTTGATGGACAGAGTGACAGCCGCGACGGCAGCGGCAGCGGCGAGCCTCGCTGACAACTTCACGCCTGCGGTGCGTCCCCTACCACACCCTCTTGTCTCTCTCCTTACGCTCGCCCACAGGCCACAGACACAGAGCCCCTCGACCTGACGTCCCTCCGCGCGTGCCTCACGCTGCGCGCTGACATGCCATCCACGCCCGCGTGCGCGACGGCGCGCGCCGCGTCGCCGAGTTCGAACGGCACATCGCGCCCAACTCGCCTTACATCCGCGCGCTCATCCGCATCGAGGCAGAGGGCCGCGCAGCGCTCGCACAGCAGTTGGGGAAGGTGAGAATGTTGGAGGAGAGGAAGAGGATGTTGGAGGAGAAGGTGCGGCGATTGGAAGGGAAGGAGAGGGGCTTGCAGTGGCTTGTGCGGCTGTTGGAGGGTGTGCTTGAGGAGGAGGGAAGAGTGGGAGGTAGGGCCTGAGATGGTCGTAGCCGTGGCCGTGCGATCGCGGCGGTCGAGGAGCCAAGTGGGCGCGGGCGGTCGTGCCTGTTAAACGTTAAAGTCGCGTCACGATATCGAGCGACAGTTTGCGGAATTTCCTGTAATAAACCAACGAATTGTACTAGCCTAATTCCAATGTCTTACAAGTCCGTTTCTGGGCCAGAAACGAGAGATTGAGCAGGATCTCGCAATATCTGATTCACTCCAATATATTCGCTCTAGGCATTGCGACATGTAGGAAGATACTGATGTAAATCGTGAAGTTGTGCGGGGCTCCCATTGTGGAGTGGCATGAGGTTTGTAGTGAACAGTTCAGGGCTCCGTGCACGAATCACGGCACCCTCGTAGCAGCATCGATGGAACACCCTATAGACAGTCGCGGTGGGTGGTGGCATCCTTGCCAGTACCTCCAGCGACAGGCGGCGCTGCACAGCGCCCTACGTGAGTACCCTAGAAGCAGCCTGAGAGTCCACTGCACGAGCTGATCACACCGCAGTTGTGACAGGCAGATCAGACTTTCCAGCTACGTAGTTATACAACTTACATACGCGCGGCCTGCGATCGGCTTCAGACCCAGAACCCAGGCAGCCACGGAGGGACTCCAAACGCGAGATGTACCGCGTATGCGCACCTTCGGCAACGTCCCGCGCGCAAGCTGAACATTCTGCGCCATTGGCGGGTCCGCCCGGGGGGGGGGGGGGGGCTTCATCATCGAGGCCGAACACCAGCGCACGACCGACGCGCCCAAGGCTTACACGTGTCACGCCACGCAAGCGGCCCTCGTGCGCAACGCACCCGGCAAGAGCGGCGCGCACCCCGAGGCGGAGCGGTGCGCGGCAGAAGCGTGGGCGGATGAGCGGGAGAATGAGCGAATGGATAGGGTGGATGAGGAGCTACGGCGGTTGGAGGGGGCGATGCGGGACTTGGAGGAGGGTACACGGCTGTTGATGGAGCAGATTCAGGCGCTTGTGCGTATGCGTGAGGAAAGGAAAGGGAGGGAGGAGAGGGAGATCGAGACTGAGGTGGTGGTGGCCACGGTCATGCGATACGGGGATCGAGGAGTCGTGCGGGCGCGTGGGCGCGGGCTTTGAGGCTGTTTCGGAGGCGGCGACGATCGGTGGCACGAACAGAGCCTCCAACGCAGAGCTCTTCGATAGTCGGTGCGCGAGATACAGAAGGATACAGACGCCAGGGGAACCCAAGTATACAAGAAGATAAGTGCCGTGCGAATAAGATGCAGCTTGAAACCAAGATCGATGGACGGAGGCCGCGATAAGCAGCGAGAAGTCGCCGAGCTGAGGGAACGAGGCACGTCTTCGCGAAGCCAGGCCAACATCGTTGTGTAAACAGCGTCGAGAAGAACGCGCGGGGCTCCACGAGGGCTGTTCATTGCACCTTGTTGAAAGTACAGCAAGCACAACGCAAGGCCAGCTCCACGACGCGTTGCGTGACGTCCAGAGGTCCCGCCCGGCTCCGGGCAAGTTGGACCGCTGGCATGGTGAAGGCAGTCGTCACAGAGACCGCCATTGCAGCGACCGGGCCCGGGGGTCTGGACCTCAGGGGACCAGCGTCGGACGGCGAAAAAACCTTCTCCTTCTTGGGGTCATCGGAAGATTGCAGTGCGCGCGGCACGCGCGTGACAACCCTTATCCTGTCTGCAAGTCCGCAGCACGTACGTTGCAAGTGCCCCATTGCCGCGCGTGTGCGCAGTCCAAACGACGGACAAAGGAACAACAATAGTCAGCGGGCAGAACAAGCGGTGGGGCGGCGCCATTGTGCACCACGGAGGATACAGACGCGCGCGTTGACGTCAAGGTGGACGACAAAGCAGGCCCGCACGGGCATCGTCGCCCGCGTGCCGGGCTTGGCGGAGACCGCCTGGGCGCGGTGCGCACGCGACTCCTCTGGAGATTTCACCCGGTGAGCCGCCCTCGCCGGGGACCGCCCTGGATCTCCCCGCGCGACTATATCATCCTGCGCCACGGGTCCCCGGTGCCTTCTTTCTATCCTGCACTCGACCTGCCTCTACCTCTGTACCGCGTTGTCTTTCACCGCATACTTGAAGTACCCAGCCCCCGTTGGACGGCGGCTCCCTACCTAGCTTGCATCCGCACCCTCTCGGGATAAACGCAGCCCATCAACCCACCCATCAACCCACCCCCATCCTCCTGATAGTAAGCACCCCCGCACCCACCCAGACCTGCTTCCCCAGACTGACGCCCCGCGCCGCGCAGTGTCCCAGCGCCCTACACCCCGCGCCGCACACTCGTCCGAGTCGGACCTCGGCAGCAGCGGCCGCGCCTCGCCCGCCTCGCCCACCAGCTCAGGCGGGCACTACCGCGGGATCACGTTCGACCAGATCCTGCCCGCGCACCTGATCACCAATGCGCCCGCGTCGCCCGTCGACGACAAGCACCCTCACCGCAGCGCCCGCGGGAGCGAAGGTGACTCCGCCGCCGCACCGCCACCGGTGAAGCGCGAGTACCCGGCACCGGCGAAGGCGCCAGGCAAGTCGCGCATCAAGAGCACCGCCCGCGCGCTCGTGCGTGGGCTGTCGCTCGCGAAGAAGAAGCCGAGTACGAAGCGCGAGCGCGAGCGCGGTGGGTACGAGGCGGTTGTGTAGTAACCCCCATTCGAGGTCTGTTTGTCTGAGTGAGCGCTGCTGGCGGACTCGGCGTGTATTGGTTCTCCCCCCCTGGTGGCACATCTGTCTGTTAGTCTGTTCCCATGTACATCCCGTGCAGCATACTGTAAATTATATTTCTGAGCGCCGGAGAGGCGTTGTGTTATAGTGGACTCAAGCGTCGAAATTTACGGTGCCTGCCTACTCCTGCCTACCGGTACAGACACCGCAGGCAGAGGGTATGGTGGAACGGTTTACGGATATGCAACACCATATAATTATCTTGAAAGACACTCCCTAGCCTCACGCGTCGGTGGCTTCTCAACACGGCACTATGATAATTTACAGCCAGTATTGTATGCATCTTGGAAGTAATGTGTAAAAGGATGGGACGAATCGAATCAGCCGCAAGACAAATCGTTCTTCGGGGTGTCTCATGGTTTTGACCGGCGACCTCTGAGGAGCCATACGGGTACGGGTCCTTGTGCTTCGACACTCAAAACACTGGTGCACTGATGAGGCCTGGGCCTGGTTAAGTACTGGTACTTACTGAGTGGCCGCAAGTGAGTCCCGGGAGTCCTCGCCTGTCCTCGCGAGTCCAAGCCGGCGATGCCGGGCAAGATTCGGCCGGCGGCCGGGCCGCCGGTGCAAGGCCGGCATTGTTGAGCATTGTCCCGGACTCGACTCTGTCGCCTCATCGACGCATACACACCCAGCATGTCCTCTACCACGGCCTCACAAGAAGAACTAAAGGCCCACCGTGTCCCGCTTGGCTGGCGGGACCAGTGCTCTGCGTGCGTTCTACTCCTGGTCCTTGTTTGGCTTTTTCTCTGATGCCAGCACGCGCTCCCTGCTCACGTCTTCCGAAATCTCCCTGGATGTCTGGGCCGACGCGTCTGTTCGCTCAGTCTCTTATTGCCCCTGAATGTGTGCCGCAAGGACAAGTACTACCTGCCATGGGAGTGTGAGAATGAGAGACACGCTTATGAGAAGTGCGTCCCAGTCCTCTTGCTATTTGACTGTCTCCGACATCGCAACGACTTTGCTAGGTGCCAGTATGACGAGTACGTTCGGCCACTCCTGCGCATCGCGCTTTCGACCGATTCTAACGCTATTGCTTCTCAGCTACGTCCGCAGAATGAAGGCGCTCTCCAAGCTGAAACTCCGGGAGGCAGAGGCTGCCGCAGACTCATAATAGACGCGCGCCATGTAGTTGCATATCCCATCCCAACGCATTTTCCTCACACAGACGCGCCCAGAGTGAGTAGAACTGCAGAGTGGTGCTGATAGCAGAGTGGTGGTAGCGATGACAGTGCGAATCATAACGTGAGTCTACATAGTCCGTGCCCCGGGGGCGGCCGCGCATGCCTCAAGTCATGCGGCCCTTTTCCGCCTTCCACTGCTCGACCTCGCGCTTCACCCGCTCGACGACGTCCACCTCCGTGCTCGCCTTGCCGAACGCCTCGACGAACTTGCCGTCCGGGTCCATGAAGTAGAAGAAGATCGAGTGGTCGACGAGGTAGTCGTCGCCCGGCTTGGTGCCCGGCGGCGTCGAGAAGTAGACGCGGTACGCCTTGCACGTCGCCTTGGCGGTTGCGTAGTCGCCCGTGAGGCCGATTAGGCGCGGGTGGAAGTCCGCCACGTAGCGCGCCATCTGCGGGATCGTGTCGCGCGCGGGGTCGACCGAGATGAAGATGGGCTGCACGATGGGCCCGTAGGTCTTGTCTGCACGCCGCGTTCGCCGTGGCCATGTCAGTAGGCGAGTTAGTAGCGCATGGCGCGGCGAGGGTGCGCACCGAGCTCCGTCACGGCCGCGCTCATCTTGTCGAGCTCTTCGGGGCAGATGTCGGGGCAGTTGGTGAAGCCGAAGTAGATGAGGCTCCACTTTCCGAGCAGGTCCTTTTCGGTGAACTGCTTGCCGTCGTGCGCCGTCATTTCGAACGGCCCGCCGACCTGCGCCCGTCCGACGGAGCGCGACTCCATTTCTCGCTCTGTTGTTGACCGGTGAGTAGGAACCATAATAGAGACGTTCCGGGGCTACGCACGCTTTTGTTCCTGCAACCGCTGCTTCTCCCATTGGAAGTAAAAGTACAGCCCAGTGCCTGCAAGGACGAACAGCGCTGCGGCCGTTGGACTGAACACCTATATTGTGGACACATTGAGTACGCTCGTACATATAGATGTAGCACAAGCACTAAGGAATGAACCTAGGGCTCGGTGCTTATTAACGTACCCCAACTGCAGCCTTGTCCTTCTGCCTGTCTGGATTATGGGTCGAGAGCTGTCTCCGCCCACTGACTCCCACAGTGGGCTTACATGGCTGATAATGTGGGAACCGGTGAATCGCTCTAACGGCCTGTGGTTGCCATCGCTGCGCTGCGAGGTTTGTGAGACGGAGGGAACGTCGCAAGATTGAAGAGTTCATTGGGAAGGTGACTTGCCCCTTTCGGAAATCACGACTTGTCGCTTCCCGTGATCACACGCCTTGGATCACGAGACTGACGCTGTTGGACGCCACACCGTTCACGCATGGCACGCCCTGGCACGCCTGCAACGGACCTGCACACACGGTCGGTAATCTTGCCTTGGCAGCAGCTACTAAAGGCTAGAGACCACCAGAACTGCACGGGCTTTGTCGCGGGGTTTAGGATCAATACACTAGACACCCAAGTCCGCGAGGCCGACTCCGACTCCTGGTGGCCGGTGGACATTCCATTGTAGCACCTTTTCTGGACACAGGACGATTGGAATCCATGGTGCCACTCAATTTCATTCTGCACCGGTTGTCTCGGACGTGCCGCGCAACGTGGAGCCTCCCCGTTTCCCCTGTCGCTCCCCTGCTGTCTATAAGACTTGCCTCGAGCCTCCTCCGTTCTTCATCAACTCTTTACTCTAACCAACACTCGTCAACCTGTAATACTACCGCATCATGCTCAACGCAAAGCTCCAATCACTCGTTCAGTTCAAAGCCCAGTCATCCGGGGTGAGTGGCATTCAATGCAGGCTGGCAGTAGGGTTTCGAATGACACTGCTACTTTCAATCCAGCCTGCACCAGCTGTGCTCAGCCCACCTCAGACATCCCCTGTCTCGACGATTACGATCTCTTCGCACGCTGGGCACAGGCGCAAACGCGTAGTCTACCTCGCACGAGAGAAGCGCACCTCCGCATTGTACGCTCTCAAGGCCGTAGACAAGATTCGCTCCAATGGCAAAGAAGTTCCATATGAAGTGGTCGCCAACGAGCGGACCGTCCTCGTGGAGCTGAACGGCAACGACTTCGTTCTCCCACTTCACGCGTGCTTCCACGACACCGAGAATTATTACTTTGTCACCGTGAGTGCACCATCGCCTTGGAGACTGGTGGCTGTCTCTCACTGCGCATATAGGAGTACCTCCCCGGAGGCGACTTGCAGCAGCTTCAGGAGGTGAAGGACCTCAATGTGGAAGCCGTGCGATTCTACATGGCGGAGCTAGTACGTCCGATCCTCTCCGATGCTGTCGTCCCCGTCTAATGTGACTTCTCAGCTGCTCGCCATCGAGCACGTCCACGCTCACAACATCATCCATCGCGACCTTAAGCCTGAGAATGTCCTTATCGACAGCGACGGCCACGTCGTCCTCGGCGACTTCGGCATCGCTCGGCGCTTCACAGACGTCGACGTCTCACCTACTCTTTCTGGTCCCTCCAGCCCCAACATGTACTCGACCCACGGGCGCGTTGGCACGCCGGCGTTTTCGCCCCCAGAGGTCTTATTCGGAAAGGAATATAGCTTTGAGGTGGACTTTTGGGCATACGGTGTGATACTGTACGAGTTGTTGAGCGGCAGGGTGAGCTATCTTTCCCGTAATCTCAAACCCGTCGCTCACTCGCTATGAAGGACGCATTCCAAGCAAATACCGTCCCACTCGACGACCCGACGTGGTTGCGCCACTATGCCAGACATGTCAAGTGGGATGAGTTAGTGGTCGTCGAAAGCGAATGTATGACTGTTGATGCCATTGACTTGCTCAACAAGGTGCGCAGGCTGACTTCTTCCTCGACCTCATCTACTGACACATATAACCCCTAACAGCTTATGCGGAAATCTCCCACTGCTCGTCTGTCCAACGCTTCGGACATTAAGAAACATCCTTTCTTCGCTGGCATGTACGTGCTTCACCTTCACTCGATGTGTAGTTTCAGGAGTTGATCCGACTGCAGCGACTGGAGTGCTGCCGCTTCGCGGTCACTCACGCCTCCGTGGATCCCGCTCCTCGTCTCCACGCGCCTCGCCGGTGTCCACTTCATACCACCCGATGTGTCGGCCGGCGAGCGCTACACAGCGACTGCGGACCCATGCACCGACTTTTCCTTCCGCGCCTCTGCCAGCGCAGTCTCGGCTGCGAGTGTTCGCCGTCAAAATGCATTCCGGCACCTCGAGGGCACCGCTCCTCTCATCTCGTGGGCCGAAGGGTCGAGCTGCCCCGTGGCTGAGCCTTGTCGACTCACACGGCGCGCGTCCGAGCGCCAAGTCAACCTGAAGGCATTCTCCAAATGGGTGAAGAGGGCGTTGAGTCGCCCCGTGCGTTCCGCATGAATGTGTCAATACTGTTATCGAAAGTTTTCGGATATGTATTTCTATCTATGCCTGCGTTCTCCTGGTCGAGACATGGGGCAGTATACCTTGTTGTGGATATGGTCGTGGTACTGTACTGCTATCTGTTCTGTGTTATTGTTTCGGTTCTGCAATGTATTTTACTATACCCTATGACAAAGTTGTGTAAACTGTCATTGAGTCCCGCGCGCCGCATCTGGCAGTACCCATGTCGGCCGATATCGAGACCGGCGACGTCATTGATTTATAAACTCTGCCAGGGCGGGTGGCAAAAGTGCCTCCGGGACCGAGCGGAATGACCAGCGAGGATTTCCCACCCATTGCTCTTTCCGGGCGAGCGCACTGATGAGCCTTGCGTTCCGAGGTGCTCCCCAACCCCGAGTCTGAGCGCTTGTGCTGCGCAATCTCCTCGTACGATCCATATCACACAGAGAGCTTGGCAGACCGTGCAGAATGTCTGAGACCCCTACCCGGCACCGGCGCGACGAGGTCTACAGCGGCCTGAAGACGTCCCTGGAGGTGCTGGAGAGCGTCGCGAAGGCGGCGCCTGTCCCCGGCCTCGAGGGCGTCGTTGCTGCCGTGCGGGGCATCATGGATATCGTCGAGGCAAGTCGCGCCCGCGCTGCCAAGCCCCGCCACCGCCGTCCGAGGCTGACCACTCCTGGTGGCGCAGAGCGCCAAGCACAACAAGCAGGCGTGCTACGACATCGGATACAAGATCAAGAAGCTGATCGACGCCGTGCACACCGAGCTGAAGGACCACGGGGACGTGAACGTTGATCAGGGCACGAAGAGGCGCGTCGGTGTCTTGGAGAGGTATGCGGTGATCCCCTGTGTGGCTTGTTTCTCGAGTTGACGGCTCGACGGACAGCTCGCTCTCGGACATCTCACACAAGTTGACCGATCTGGGCAAAGAGAATGCCTTTCGGCGGGCTATCAACCGCGTCGCGGACGCGGATCTTATCAATGACTTGGAGAAGCAGGTCGAGGACTGCTATCGCAACTTTATGGTGTGTCTCGAGCCATTGATTAAAGTTCCTTGGGGTCGAGGCTGACTTGGCCTCTCAAGCTCGGGACCCAGCTGGCGGTCGGAATGGAGGTCACCCACCTCCGTACGTCTCTGAGTGTGCCTTCCCCTGACATAGCTCATCTGGGAGTGCAGGCGACGAAGCGATCCAACGACGCATTACGGAGGGCGTAGATACCGGGGGCAGGCGCTCCGACCTCCGCTGCCTGACCGGCACGAGAACGCGATACATACAGCACATCAAAGAATGGATTTACAGCCCCGACGGCTCCCCTGTATGCTGGCTGCACGGAGTCGCAGGGTCTGGCAAGAGCTCCATCAGCCACGAGCTCGCGGCGGTGCTGCACGCCAAGCGGCGGCCGTACAGCTGCTTCTTCTTCCAGCGGGACGACGCGCCGCTGGCGTCGTCCGCCATCCAGCTCCTCGCATACGGGCTGTCGTTTGTCGCGGGCCTGCGCGAGCTGATCATCAAGGCCATGGAGAAGATGAGCGACACCCGAGTCAGCCCGACGATGGAGGAGCAGTTCATGGCGCTCATCGCCGCGCCGCTGCAGGAGTTTGCGAACCTGTGCCCCTCCACGACGGTCGTGCTCCTTATCGACGGGGTCGACGAATGCCCCGCCGATATCCGCCCCGGCTTCCTAGCTGCAATCCGCGCGGGCGTTCCGCGCCTCCCCGACATCGCGCGGGTGTTCCTCGCAGGCCGCCCGCAGAGCGACATCCGCGCCTCCCTCGAGCCGTTGCACCCGCTGGAGATCCACGTCGACGTCGGCACGGGACAAGACGACGGCGACGTCGAGCAATACCTGAAGCACGAACTGCGCAAGGCCTGCGAGGCTGCAGGCCTCGCCAGTCCTGGTCCGCAGCGCAGATTGACCGGGACGCGAGCGCGCTCGCCGCAAAGGCCGGCGGACTCTTCCAGTGGGCGAGCCTGCTCTCCGCGCTGCTCGCGAGCCGCGTGCGCCCGCGCGACGTCATCGCGCGCGTGCTCGCGCTCGACGCAGCCGCCGCGTCGACGCCCGAGGTGAACCTCGACGCGCTGTACACCGCGGCGCTCGACATCGCGCTGCCAGCCGCCGCGGACGACCCGGACCTCGTCCCGCTGTACCGGCAGGTCGTGGGCGCGGTTGTCGCGGCCGAGCAGCCGCTGACGGTGTCGGCCATCCGGAAGCTGCTCAAGGCGGGCGGGACGAACGTCGACGGCGCGGCCGCGAAGCTGCTCGAGGGGCTCGGATGCGTGTTCGTGCTGCAGCACGTGCGCGGGGGCGGTGTCGTCGTGCGCATCGCGCACCCGTCGTTTTATGACTACGTCACGTCCGCGCAGCGCTGCCCGCCGACGTGGTACATCGACCCGCACCAGGCGTCGGTCCAGCTCGGCTCGCAGTGCTTCGCGTTGATGGCGAAGACGTTGCGGAGGGATATATGTGGCATTGGGAGCCCGTCGTTGTCGAACAAGGACGTGGAGAGCGCGACGATGTGGCGCTACGTCACCACTGGGCTGCGGTATGCGTGCGCGCACGCGTTCAGGCATATCGCGGGCGACAGCGGGAACGTGCGCTTGTTGGAGTCCTTTTTGGAAGAGAAGTTGCTGGAATGGGTGGAGGTTATGAGCCTTTTGAAGCTTCTGGACACGGCTGTCGAACTTCTACAACGCACGCTCATGGACTTTGAACAGGCATGTGGACGCTATGCACTCTTTCTCGCATGCTCTGACGTCTCCTTTTCCCTCCTACATCAACCCCGATTTGACAGCACAACACGCCTTTCCCCCGCATCGAGCTACTTCAAGATGCTATACGATTCCTGGGGCGGTTCGGGAGCGTCATCAGCAAGAGCGCCGTCCACGTCTACTACTCCGCCTTCCCCTTCGTGCCCCGGGACACGATGCTCTACCGTACTTACTCCTCGCGGTACGAAGGCATCCCCCGCATTACGCTCGGACACCCCGAGTCGTGGCCCGAGGAGCTATCGACCATCCGTAACCTCGGCGGCAAGGGCAGCACACCCAGGCGCATCGCGTTCTCCGCCGACTCGTCACGCCTCGCGGTATCGACACCCACGCATCTCGTCTGGGCCTCGTCGCACACCGGCGTCCAGCTCTGGAAGGAGCGCCTGCAGGCCTCAGACGGCAATAACGAGCTTCCCATCGCGCTCGCGTGCGGACCGGCGCGCGTGGCTTCCGTCACGTCCAACCTGCTGCTCAGGGTGGCCAACACCCACTCGATGAAGGAAGCGCAGCTGTATCCACGGCACGGCTCCGCGGACAAAGTATCATCGCAGTCGCTCGAGGTGACGTGTGCCGTGTTCAACGAGAGCGTCGACACGGTGTTCGTCGGGCACCGCGACGGGCGCATCCAGCTGTGGCGCAAGCATCGCTCAAACTGGGAGGCGGACAAGAACCACCATCCGCACTCGCACTCGTCCGCGGTGCACTCGATGGGCTCCTCGCTGAACCTCCTGGCATCCGTGTCGCAGAAGGAGCTCAAGATCGGCCCGTACGACGCGCACAAGACGTCGACCATCGTCCGGGAGACGCTCGTGATGATGCCGCGATGGCTTGCGGACGCGAACGACCGGCCGAACGAGGAGTTGGATATTCGCATCGCGTTCGTCGCGTCGTCGGAGACCAGATGGACGATCGTGGCCTCGCTGCATTCCCTGGGGCCCTACAGCCACGTCATCTACGTGTCGTCCGCGGATGACCACGGCGGCAGGAAGATCTTCTCATCCGACTACCCGTCGTACCCGGTCATCGCGCTCTCGCCTGACGGCCTCGCAGCCACCGTCATCTGCGCGGAGCGACTGCGGCGGTGGAGCACGTCGTCGTATGCGCTGCTGGAGGAGCGCGCGTTGCCAGGCGTCGACAGCACGCGGCTCGACCGCTTCCCTGTGATTTCACCGGACGGGCGCCTGCTCGCGCTGTGTGCCGCGGACGTCGTCCACCTCTGGGATCTGAAGCAACCTCCGCGCAGACCACAAGGCAGCGCACCGAAAGTACAGGCAGCCGGGATCCTCCTCTCGGACGATAGCTACATCGTGAAGGTGGCGGAGGAGCATCAGTGGTTGGCTCACCTGGGGGACGACGGCGCCGCCAAGGAGATCGTGGGGCTGGCAGCTGGACATGAGATCGAAGGTCTTGCTGTGTCCTCGGACAAGTCCAAGTTCGCCGTGCTGAGCTTCGCATCGGAGAAGACGCGCTCCGGCCTGCTAGAGATTGTCGATCTGGGCTCGCGCGGTATCACGACGTGGCCCGTCGCACTCCACGACAGCTTTGTCGATCGGGAGGTGTGCAACTTGGAGTTCTCTGCCACAGGAAAGCACGTTGCCATCATCTTCTTCCGCTCCGAAGGATCGTACATATGCACCTGCGACCTCCACACCGGCACTCTCAAGTGGAAGACGCTGACCGGGACCCAGAAGCCGCTCGCGGCGCGCTCGCTGCACGGCGAAGAACTCATCGTGGTCCGAGCGCGGGACCTATGGAAGATCGACATGGGGACGCTGGCCTCCGACCGGCACGAGCTCTACACCCGCGACCCGTACCGCATGGCCACGGGCTACGCGCGGCTCACGGAGGGCTCGCGCTTCCTGGAGATATCGAGCCGCCTCTGGGACAAGCCCGCCTGGTACACGATCTGGGACACGAACACGATCGAGCGCGAGGAGGCCAGGATCACGCGCACGATCGCGCACCTCGAGACGCCGCAGAAGGGCGCGCCCGAGCATTGGGTGCTCGACAACACGGGCAACCGCCTGTGCTGCGTCCCCGAGGAGTACTGCTCGAAGTGGGGCGCGGCGTCGCAGAGAGGGATGAGCCGCAACCGCCTCGCACTGCTGAACGGCGACGGGGCGGTGCTCGTCGTCGACTTTGGACCGATGATGGACGCGCTCAACGCGGGGGCGCTCTGAGTGGGCGCGCCGACCCCGTGCGGTGCGAATCGAGATGCGCGGCGTGTGGGATTCCACGATATTCGTTTTGTGCTAGGCTATCGCGTGTTTGGGTGTGGTTGGAGATCGAAAACGCCCGTGTGACAGTGGACAATGATTGCGGCCCTGCCAGTTCCTTGCGCCTGCCAACGGAGTTTGGCTGGATGCCTAGTAGAAGGGGCAATAATGATACGAGATCGGGGAGGATATATGTACTAGGAAGTTTCACGAATTGTATGAATGACTGCTAACCTGAACTGTCCGTTCATGTTGTCGCGACGCGTAGGGCTCTGACAGGTTTTGAAGATGAGCGTGCTTTCAGGTCACTTGACTGTGTGTCATCGCGACTTGGTCATAGTTTTCTGGTCCGCCCGGCCCGTGGAATAAGTGAATGTTGTGTGAACCGTCAACGGGCTGGAGAACGCCTCTTTTCGCTCTTCTGACCTCGACCTCCACGACCGTGGGTGTCTTGGGTGTTCCTCCCGCTCATGTTACCTGTTTCGATGTCCAGGAAGTGCAGATTCGAACCTGGGGTAGCGCTTGCCGCGGACACGTGCGGCCGAGTCGGAGGCCAAATCGCGTCTGAAACATCAACCGCGACCACGGTCTTGGGCGTCTCCCGAGGCCCCGCTCTGACGGGAATGACGATCCCTGGGCTAGAGTTTCGTCGGGGCGTATTCGGCCTGCTTACCTGCATGTTCCGGCAGGCCGAATAGGCCTTGTTGGATGTGCATATTATGCCGATATCCTCTCCATCCTGATGCCCCAATCTGCAAAGATTACCTCCCGCGCTCTATGGCTGTCAATCCTCCCCCGCCACCACCGACCGTCGAGGTCCACCCCATGGACAGCGACGCAGACTCACGCCTCAGTGGACCTGTGTATACAGTGCGTCTTCCGCCATGTCTGCTTGCGACCTTCGTACTCACAGATGCTCGGATAGCCCTCCACTAGAGAGACCCTGAGCTCTCACGATCCACCCATGACCCTCGACGACTTTGAAGTCGTCCGGTTCCTGGGCGGAGGAACCTCAGGAACCGTACATCTCGTCAAAGAGAAGAGCTCGGGAATCTTGTACGCTCTCAAGACGATGCCCAAAGTTGACGGGCGCAACGTCGACCGCGTCTTCGCGGAGCGGAACGCGCTGCTCTTGTTCCAAGGCGAGGAGCGCATCATGCAATTGCATGCATCATTCCATGACAGCGAGAACTTTTACCTTGTCATGGTGAGTGGTATCTCGCATGCGACCTCGTCCCACGTTCTCACCAATCCCTCGTGAATAGGAATACCTCCCCGCGGGCGACCTGTTTAACCTACTGTACACTCACGGCGATTTCTCGCGCGATGACGCCAAACTTTACGCAGCCGAGCTTGTATGCATTCATCTCCATTACTCCACATCTCCTCACACCGTCTCGTCTAGCTACTTGCCATTGAATCCATCCACAAGCGTGGTGTGATCCATCGAGATCTCAAGCCAGAAAATATCATGATCGCCATGGATGGGCATCTTGTCATCGGCGATTTCGGACTTGCCTGGAAGCTCCAGGAAGGCAGCGACCTCCCGTCCGCATGTGTCGGAACACCCGAGTACTGCGCGCCCGAGGTGCTGCTACAGAAGGAGTATGGCATGGAAGTCGACCTTTGGTCCTTTGGGGTGATACTATACGAGTTGCTCGGCCACCATGTAAGCACCAGGTTCAAGCATACTCCTGCCTCACGTTGTCTCACCGGTCCAACAGTTACCCTTCGAAGTATTCCTTAACCTCCCGAGAAGGGATCCGCGGTGGATCGAGTGCATGGCCGACCACGTCGCTTTTGATTCGCTCGAGTTCCGATGTTTTAGCTATTCCCATGACGCGAAGGATTTATTGCGCAAGGTTCGCATAAGCCCGGTTATTACACGAGCAGGACCCTTACCGTGCCCTACCCACAGCTGCTGGCCAAACGCCGCTCACACCGCCTCATATCCATCCCCGAGATCAAGAAGCATCGGTTTTTCTCCACAATGTGCGTCCGTTCGTCATCTTCCATGCTACGCGGTCTGACCGCACTTGCATCAGTGATTGGGACTCGCTCGCGAAACGCTCCCGCTCCTCACCCTGGAAACCCCACCTCATCCCGCCTATGCCCGGGTCGATACCCCTGCAGCCGTCATCGCCGCAGTCGGCGCACAGCGCACCCTACACGCCCGAGGAGGACCCGTACCCGGAATTCGCTCTGCACATTGTGTCACCGCGCTCGAGCACCGCGGCGTCGTGCATGATGGACACCTCGCTCCGGCTCACGTGGGAGAAGGCACACACCTGCGAGACGTGCGTCAATCGGTGTCGGCTGGGGCACATCCACGGCCCTGAGATGGACGGAAAGACAAGGTCTGGGAGGGGTTGGGTGAGGCATGTCCTTCATCTGGACCGCGCATGAGGTGTGCGCGGGCAAGCCAAGTCGTCTCGGCACCCGCGTGAGGCCTTGTACATATTTATTGAGTATTTATCGTCGCCCTGTGCGCGACGAACGCGGTCTATATGATAGGAATGCCTCCTTAATTGTCATAAAGCTACTTCATGCACCCCACGTATTGTAGACCACTCCCTAATTGCATATTCACCGAATATACCATGAAATTTTGTCTATACTAACAACCTCCATGTCTGAGAAGAGAAGTGCCGAGCCGGGGTATACACGAGTCTGCGCCTAGATCAAGCTGCTGCTGGAAACTAACGTGGGACAGATCACTGATCAAGTGTGAGGTCAATATTCCGTTGTGAGCGGGACGATGCGAAAACGGGCAAGCCCCTGCCAACCCATTACCACCACCACGTCCCCGACGCGCTTGCCAGCGTGCAGTTCCTCGAACCTGACTAGGGGCTTCAAGAAACTGGTCGCAGGGACGACGGCCCCGGTGCGCTCTCATCCGGCACGTCTTCAAAGTCCTCCGGAATAAACTGGATGTAGAATCCTCTCCGCTCCGACCTGCGCCCACCGCCATTAGCAGCACGCCGGCAGTAGCAACGAACGATATCACATACACGCTCGACGCGCCCAGCGCAGCCGTGGGCTCGCTGATCGCGCTCCGCTCGCCCGCGGGCAGGTACTCGTCGTCGTACGACCAGTATGACGTCGTCCAGTCTTCATATGAAAGGAAGAGATGAACTTCGGGCGGTGGCGCGGCGTCCGGGCATTGGTACTTCGCCGCGATGACCGCCGTTGTGCGGTGCCCGGTGACTAGTTATAGTTAAATCATGAGACGTGCAATGTGAAGAGGGGATGGAAATGGGTAGTTGGCTCACTGAGGATCATTGTGTCCGGCGAAACCTTGGTCTGCTTCGCGAAGCGAGCGATGTTCGTGACGATGCTCTGCCAGCGTGCGCTCTTGAGGCTCGGGTCGTCCTTCGGTTTCTCGTGCACTGAGAACTGGTGCTCATAGGAGATTGATCTCGGGTTGCGGAACGTAAACCTGAGCAGGACAAGTTAAGACGTGGTGTGAACGCGCTGCAGAGCTCCACTGACCGAACGATATCCGGCGTGACCTCTGAGATGAGCATCTCCTCGAACTCGCCCTCGAACGTATGGCCCGTCATCCGGCGGCGGCGGAATGGCTCGTCTTCGCCAAGAATCTTTGCGTACAGGCGTCCCAGCTCAGCGCTGATGTTACCCACGGAGACGAACGTCTTCTTCTTCGCCGCGGGGTCCGGGCTCGCGACAAGGAAGCCGACATCGCCGTATGTGCAGTGCGAGAAGAGGCCGCCACGATCGTCAAGGCCCCACGAGGCCATCGACGCGCGTAGCTCGCGCAGGACGGACGCGGTCCAGTCGGCGTCGCGCAGGTCGACGAGGAGCGTCTCAGAAACTTGCGCGGGCGAGGCGGTGCCCGATAGCAAGATCGAGCCCGCGATCTGGTTGGCTAGCTGGCGCGCGCGCCTCGTGCGATCTGTGTTTCATAAGTAAGATTCTGTGAGATGCTTCAAGGGTGGTCGGTCCACTTGCCATCCTCACCCACGCCCAGGAGTGTCCCGGGTCCGTAGCGCTCTCCGAAGATCTGAGAAGATCACTGAGTACATTGCCCTTGCTGCACAAGAAAGGACTCACCTCATGGCACAGCCAGACAAGTGGCCCACGGTGATTCTGCGGCTGTTCGTCCGATGCAATGTCTCCGCCGATGACAATGTTTCCACGGTTGTTGACAACCAAGTTTGACAGCATCGCAAGTGACGGCTGTTCTCTTTGGTCGTAGATGGCAGGCCATTTTCCCGAGCTGGCCAGCATAGTGAGACCGGCCTGTGCCGATTGTCAGGCTCTAGGCTTGCAAAATGGGTACTATCGGGTAGCTTACTCTTAGATGTTCGGCCTATAAGGCAGCGCGGGTGTCGGAATAGCAAGATACTCTCATAGATATGTGAACTCACAATACGAGTGGCAATAGCGGCAACTTCCAGCAGGTGTCCTTGTTGTAAGTATGGTGTGATAAACGCACGTAAATCCGTAATCCCCACTGTCAGATTGTCAGTAGTTGACAGTAAATGTCAGCTCAACTCCCATACCATTGTGTAGGATGATGAAAGGAGGGTTCGAATTTGTCTGCTGAGAAACACCGTAGAGCTGCGGAAAGCGAGCATCCCTAAGGGCGATGATAATGATCAGTTGAACTAGCCCAACTGATGGATACACATACCAGATGCTCTTGAGAAAGGCGAGATCATCCTTTCGCCTCTGTTGGCGAGAGTAAGTACAGGTAAAGACACAAAGCTTGGGAAATACACTTGCCTTCCTCGCAGCTTTGCCCTCGTAGCGCTTGATCAACACTGGTCGTCCGTTCACCGTCGCCTCAGCCAGGTTTTGCCACCAACCGCCACCCATCGGAGCCATGCCGTGCAGGACTATGTCGGCCCGATGCACTAATGGGAACTAGAAGAGAGCGCTCAGAAATGAACATCCAACGTTCCTAATTGTGCATTTCGGCCTACCCCATCTTCGTCTTGAGGACGCAGTCCGCGGTGAAAGCCCACGATCATCTGCGAATGCATGTCCTGGACCTGCCTCACAAGGCCCGTTTCTTGGGACAACGTCGCCTGCAGTGACTGACTCATGATGTGCTGCAGCTCCACGAGCACAGAGTTCTATCCCTCATAGTCAGCTTCTGGGTGTCGTGTTTTCGCAAGGGATTTACCTGGAATTGGGAGACTGTATCAATCAGTTGGAGCTCAAAGTCGGTGATTTTGTCCCTAATTTTGGCCTTGTTGAAAATACGCGTGAAAAGCTTGGCATGAGCGAGGTCGCGCATCCAGTCCCGAATGGTGAGAAGCAGCCTGTGGGAGTGCGCATCAGAACCGTCGGTGCGACTGGCCGCTCGTGCTGATGCTCACGACTCGAAGCGATCTACTGCCTCCTTCAATGATGGCGGTGCGGGATCCCATTTTCCGTCCATCGTATCGCGGATGTTGAGCACGAAGGCAGCCGCCCGCCGCGCAAGGCGTAGACACGCATCCCTGTTCGATTTTACCTCCTGCGATGAGTCGAAGGGTTCGTATCAGCTCCCCGCTGATGAGGCGGGACATCGTGAGACGCACCTGGACCGTGTCCAAAATGACACGTAAGAGCGTCGCAGCGGTCTTGAGCGGACCTATTTGCATCGCATCTCCGACGTCGCTGGCGAGCTGGGTGATGAGGGTGGCTGCGGGCAAAACTTCGCCGGCGCCAGGGCGCCGACCGATTCGACGCGGCATGCCCGAAAGTGTCGGTTGCGACTGGAATGTGTACGGATTCGGCAGGCGCTGTAGGGAAGGGAGGAAAGTCGAGGCTGGCAGAGTATTTACCGGAGTTCAGAGAGTGTGACTTGGACCCTTCAAATAGGAGGACATGAGGCAGGCAGGCCTGCGCAGCAGATGTAGTGGTGCCAGGAAGCGTGAAAGTGTGAAGAATCGAAGCCCACTGAGATACGAAGAGGGTAAGGGTGTGCTCGTGGCAGGTTCTTTATGCTGAATGCAGGGCTGTTCGCGGGTGCCCACGACGCAGCCCTTAAGGATCAGTGGCCACCTTCGTGATTAAAGCACACGTTTGACAAGCGTAGCCATTTTGAGACCTTGGGCCTGCTAAGCTGCGCACTGGTCGCCGGAACTGTCAGACGAAAGCGCTTGTGATGACTTCGACTGCTTCGATATCAATACACCTCGACGATTCAGGCACAACTCAGCGCGAAGACAGACCTTAGCACGCATACATACTCAAGAGTGCTATAACGGTGCTGCCAAGCATACAGGCGGCCTCGAACGATCAAGCGATCGACTGCGCGAGGCCGGCAACGGTATGATCACCTTCTCTGGCGAAGACTCTCTAGATTCTGCTCCTGATTCGTGCACCGAAAACTTGCGCAGGGCCTGAGGGAGAACATCAAAACTTCACGTCATAGGGCATAGAGTCAGCCAAAAGAAAGTACGGCTGTACCTTGGCTTAATGGTATCGTGCCCCTAAGAAAGTCTTTTGTGGTCAAGTTCGAAGGCCTGCCCAGACAACCGCGGTATACTTGAAGCGCAGGCACCAGGTCCAATTATCTGCGACTTTGGGTTGAGGGCAGTCACAACGAAGGAGCAAGCGCCTCACACGGAGACATGGATTGCTGTGGCCGCACGTAATGAGTGGTTCGCCGAGCCAATGAAGCATGCAGACCCTACCTGTGTGAAATCCAATTGAGCTGCCGCAGTCTTGCTTCGGGCGCAGACACTTCAGAGCACGTCGCTGAACAAGAAGTCGCTATCAAAGAGAAATGATTGGGTTGACGTACTGCTGTGGCTGTGTGAACATTGATTGTACAGCACCGGGGCAGTGCAACGATTCGGGAAGGATGACGCGTTGACGTCCCAATATACTTAGCAGAAGGCTTTTCTTACTGGACCCGGAGCAGCAGCGGTGCGCAGTCTGGTCAACGCGCGTTCATTGACTGCTGCCAAGGTATGCTCGTGGCACCTTTTCTCCAACCTGTCGAGGACGGGCCATGATGGATGCGAGCCAAGGCGCGCAGCCGGACAGCAACTGCGCAAGAACGTCCGGTCCCGGAGTGGCATCAGATGATACATGATGCCTGAGGCCCGAGGAGCACAGCGGAAGGATGACGCGTTGGCGGACAGGCATTGAAAAATCAGACGTCGATATTCGCCGTGTAAGTGGCTGTGGTCGTGGCACGCGTATCATCACCAAAATGCGCGTGTGCCCCCAGTAGAATCAACTTACAGTCATGAGCGAGCTTGTGGCCCTCGGAGGTTGGGAATGGCGCAATGGGCAAGCGGAACGGAGTTGCGCAAGGCGCCGAGAGGCCGAGGCGGTGCCTAATTTGGGACGCGCAGCTGCGGCGGTGCCGAGAGCGCCGGACGGGCGGCGGCGCAGCGGCGATCTCCGATAACAATATTGTCGAGGCTTCATAACCCTTGCCTGCATCCGTCTTCATCATCTTTCCTCTTCCCCACCACCCTCCACAGCGACAACCTCTTTTCTTTCTCAACTCTCATCAATAATGGAGGACGAAGTAGCTGCCCTCGTCAGTTTACTCCCTATCGCTTCAAATCACATCGTTGATCGCTCATCACATGCAGGTTATCGACAATGGCTCTGGCATGTGCAAGGCCGGATGTAAGTGCTTTGCCATTTTTCCTTGCACCCAGTACTTACTGTGCACTCAGTCGCCGGTGACGATGCCCCTCGTGCCGTTTTTCCGTAGGTTTCGAGGCGGATTAGCGCGTCAGTGATACTAAATTATGTCGACAGGTCTATTGTTGGTCGCCCGCGTCATCAGGGTGTGATGGTGGGTATGGGTCAGAAGGACTCCTATGTCGGGTAATCACACTTTACAACTCCCAAATATGCTTCCCTAATACGTTTTACGCAGAGATGAGGCCCAGTCGAAGCGTGGTATTTTGACTCTCAAGTACCCGATCGAGCACGGCATCGTCACCAACTGGGATGACATGGAGAAAATCTGGCACCACACCTTCTACAACGAATTGCGTGTGGCCCCCGAGGAGCACCCTGTCCTTCTCACGGAGGCGCCGCTCAACCCCAAGGCGAACCGTGAAAAGATGACTCAGATCATGTTCGAGACCTTCAACGCACCTGCCTTCTACGTCCAGATCCAGGCTGTGCTGTCGCTCTACGCCTCCGGTCGTACTACCGGTATCGTGCTCGATTCCGGTGATGGTGTCTCCCACACTGTCCCCATCTATGAGGGTTTCGCCCTCCCCCACGCCATCCTCCGTCTCGACCTTGCCGGCCGTGACATCACCGACCTGCTCGTCAAGAACCTTACGGAGCGCGGCTACCCCTTCACTACCTCTGCCGAGCGCGAAATCGTCCGTGACATCAAGGAGAAGCTTTGTTACGTTGCCCTCGATTTCGAGCAGGAGCTCCAGACTGCTGCGCAGTCGTCCGTCATCGAAAAGAGCTACGAGCTCCCTGACGGTCAGGTTATCACCATCGGCAACGAGCGGTGAGCTTTCTGAAATATTATCATCGCGATAGTTTTTCATTGTGGGTAGGTTCCGTGCTCCTGAGGCTCTGTTCCAGCCGGCCTTCCTTGGTCTTGAAGCCGCTGGTATCCACGAGACGACGTAAGCGCGTATCTTCCTATGCCTTATATGCCTCCTTAATCAATTCCTTTCTCAGCTACAACTCCATCTTCAAGTGCGATCTCGATGTCCGTCGCGACCTTTACGGCAACGTCGTACTTTCTGGTGGCACCACCATGTTCCCGGGTATTGCGGACCGCATGCAGAAGGAGCTTACGTCGCTGTCGCCCGCGAGCATGAAGGTCAAGATTGTCGCTCCTCCTGAGCGCAAGTACTCCGTCTGGATCGGTGGTTCTATTCTCGCATCCCTCAGCACCTTCCAGAACCTTTGGTGCTCGAAACAGGAGTACGACGAGGCCGGCCCTGGCATTGTCCATCGCAGTACGTATTTTTCCTTACGTTTGTTCTCCAGGGTTCTTACGTTTTCGCTACAGAGTGCTTCTAAGTGGCTGGCTGTGTGCGTGCGTTCTGGCGGGAGTATCTTTGTCTACGCGCTCTGTTACGTTCTGTTAACGGTTCCTTACGCATACATAAGTAGTTTTCTCCGCTCGTGGTGTAAAGACGAGTACGGCCGATAGTAAAAATCGAGAAGTATGATGACCACCATGTTTTCACAATATTCATTATTCCTCATGATCTGATTGAACCTACATTCGCTTGCATTTGTTACGCAGCTTGCATGCGGCAATCTATGGTATCTATGGTCTCCACTGCACTACATGTGTAATCGCGCCAAGCCGCGGTCCGCAGTCCCCAATGCTGCTCGGAACACACTAATCTCCGCCAAGTGTACCCGCAAATGCAAATATTTGGATTTCGACGCGAAGATAACTCGCTGTTGCGATCGGAGATCGCGCGCAGCGCGTGCCCTGAGCCGTCCCCGCACTCGCCGTCTCCCCTCTTCCAGAGAATCGGTGTCGCAGGCGCGTAGTTCCCGAGTGTGTGCGGCGCCTGATGAAGTCGCTGTGATTACATATTGGACAGTGATACAAAACACGTTGTAGATACAGTATGACGCGCAAACGCTGCGCGTCCGCCGGGAATCGTCTGTATTACATTCGACAGGTATCACTGCCATGTGTCTCGTTTCCCTCAGTCTGCCGCATGCCCTATTCATACGTCCTCGATTCCCGTAACCCGAGCACTGAGTCTGATGTCACCGAAAACCCTGTACAGGGACGCGACTTTGCCGGATGTCAGCAAGGCTGATGCCCCAGCTCGCTAGTCCGCTACCGGGACAGTTGCCTCATGCGCGGAAATCACATCGAGCAGCATCTGCGGCTGTTCGGAGTAGTCGACCGCTATGCGGCCCTCCGCATCTAGTAGATACGGATCCGCGCCGTGCCGCAGCAGCGCGCCGGCCGTGAGCCTCCACCAGTGCTTGAGCGACTGCATGGCGAGGTGCAACGGGGTCTGCCCGCGCCCCGTCTGCGCGTTCGGGTCTGCGCCGTGCTGGAGCAGTAGTAGGAGCACCGTGTCGAAGTAGCCCTCCGCCGCCGCGTGGTGTAGCGGCGTCATGCCCGCGTTGTCGCGTGCGTCGATGTAAGCGCCGTGTTGCAGCAGCGTGCGCGCCGCGCGGGGGTCAGAGCTCATGTTCCGGCCCGCCGTGAGGTGCAGCGGTGTGTGCCCCTCGGGGTCCGTGCAGTTCGGGTCCGCGCCGTGCCTGAGAAGCAGCGCGGCGATACGGCCACTCGCGCCGATGCGGGCGGCGCGGTGCAGCGGCTGGAGCATAGAGCCGTCGAATGCGCGGGCATCAGCACCGTGTGCGAGGAGGACGGACACCACGTCCGCGCCTGCCTCTTGCTCCACGGCGATGTGGAGTGGCGTCTGTCCAATGCTGTCGACTGCATGGATGTCCGCGCCGTGTTCGAGCAACGCCGAAGCGGCTTTTTCGCTGCGCTGCGCACCAGCGGCTTTGTGCAACGGTGTCTTCCCTTCTAGTGATACCGCATCCACTAGAGCGCCATTCTCCAGCAGGAATTTGACAGCCCGACCGCCGTCTTGGTTTTGCGCCGCCATGTGTAGAGGGGTTATATTGTTCCGGTCGCGTGCATTGACGTCCGCCCCGTGCTCTACGAGCAACAGGACGGAGTCCATTCCTCGGTGCCAGATACCGGCGGCTGCATGGAGAGGGGTGCTCAGCTGAAAGTTGAGCGCGTTGACGTCGGCGCCGTAAGCGAGCAGATATTGGATGCTGGTAGTCCCGTAGGGGTTAGCTGCGGCTGCGTGGATGGGAAGCTGCCCCGCATTGTCCGGCCTGTGCACGTCTGCGCCATGCTCCAATAGCAGCAGAAGACTCCCCTGTCCGTATCCGTTCTGAGCGGCAACATGAAGCGGAGTCCTGCCGTCCTTGTCCACAACAGTGGCGTTTGCGCCGAGATCGAGTAATGCTTGTACAACTCGTTCGCCATCCCAGTTTCCCGCAGCGATATGAAGCGCGGTTAGCTGCTTGTGGGTCCTCACGTTGATGTCGGCACCGGACTCCACGAGGACACGGAGTGTCGCATCTTCTGCGAATCTCGCGGCCAGATGGAGGGCACTGAGGCCGTTTGAGAAGTGACCTTCGCCGCCGTCGATCCCTTGAGCCAATATTGGTTTGACAATGTACGGAAGGGAGAGGCGGGCTGCCAGATGGCATAGAGACATCGTCGCGTAGATTCCGTTGTCCCTGCGACGCTATGTCAGGCAATATGCGGATTTTGACAAGATAACAGCGCACCGCTTCCGATTGTACCTTTCCGACCAGAAGTGACGTGAGAGTGAATGTGGTTGCAGGAATTGGGAGAAAGGGTGGACAAGCTGCTCTCCAGCAGGCCCTGCAGCCCTGAGGTGTTGGGGCCAGAACTCGCTGGTATACATGACCAACGGATGCCGCTCTTCGGGCATCGGATCGAACACAGGATAAGAGTAAGTATTATGGTTGGCGTCCTGAGCCACCAGCCCAAGGTACTTGAAACAGTCGGTAACCATGGCAATATAGGCATCTGGAAGTGGGTATATGTGGTAGGCTGCAAGGGATTCGCCAAGCAGCAAGGGGTTTTGTAGCAGAAATTCCTTGACTGAAGAATGGATGAGCTGGACTTTGCTGTCTCGGGATTGCCAGGAGCTTTCGGTACACAGGACGAGGTTGAAGCAATCTTCGATCAGGCTTGTCGGTCGATTGACGCATCGCGAGGTGTCCCAGTTGTCTTGCATATCTTGAATAGCGACGGCTTCTGAAAGCTCCCGAAGGCCTAGTGGGTGCTCCGCACAAACAACCCATCGCAAGATCCTTTGCACACGGACTCGTCTCGTGGCGGGCAAGCGGTCGATAGACTTGAGGATGCGAATGAATGTAGGTTGGAGGCCGCTAGAAAGGGTAGTCAGAGCCTCGCGAATATCGTGATCCGTTCTTTGCTCCTGGAGATGGGAGATCTGCAGTTGCACCCACAAAAACCTGTAAATACGCTAAGCGCCTGTCATGGTGAAGTCTTGACAAACATACATTCCCTCCGCACGCTCAATGAGGGTCCTCGATATCTCATCGAGTAACGTAGGGTCGCCAACACCCAGAGAATCATCGGGGAATTCTTCGTCGTCCACTAGTTTGACCTTACGACCGACGTAGTGGTGGATGTCGCTGTCGACGTCTATGGCAGTGATAGCGATGTATGGTGTGTTCTCGAACGCGTTTCCTAGGTCCATTTCTTTCCGGCTGGTGAGAAGTAGCCTCGAGCGCCGCCCTAGAGAGACCAGCAAAGGCAGCAGACGCTTGCGCAAGGCCACCTCGCATTCGTCCAAGGCGTCGACAACTAGAACCACCGGCCTCGTTTCCTCCAGATGATCGCATGCAGCCTTGAGAAGATTGCAAAGTTTCTCGAGGGAGCGGGTCGTAGAAAGGCCGTCGTCCACCTCTAAGTCGGCCCAAAACTTGGGAGGAAGCTGCCTAAGTACTTGATGGAGGAGGGTAGCGAGGAGCAGTTGAGGGTCGCGCTTCTTCGGGTTGTCATGTTCACAGTAGAAAAAAGCTACAGTCGGCCGCTTCCCGTGAATCAAGGCTTTCTTCGCCCACTCGATGGTGATTGAACTGCGGTGCGGCGTTGGTGGTCAGTGCTAGAGCCAAGCTACGAACAGCAGCACAACATACGCCAGGACGGTCTTGCCAACTCCCGCTGGCTCGGGTTTCAGAACGTCATTTAGGAGAAGGCGAGTAGAATTTCCACCTACGTTTGCCATGCACCCACAGCAGTCCAGCTGGTTGGTGATCCGCCCAAGTCGTGAATTCCTCTCGGTTCAGAAGCCAATTTCCTGCGTCGTAATCAGGCTGAAGAGCGGCTAGACAGTCTTCGTGCTTGGCGTAGCAGTCTTCGTAAGGAAGGAGCGCGAGAAAGTCTTGCTTCTGTTGCTCTGAGATTACCCCATAGTCAATAAAGTGCTACACATGAGAGCAGAACGCTGCACTGACCGCGCAGTCTGTCGGCATCCCTCCGCTGACGATCGAGGCGGTCCCCATGGTCGAGCATACGATCCGCATGTTTCAACTCGCGTTCAAGGAGCTCGCGACGGTTCTGCAGGCCCTTGGTGACATCTTCAATCGCCTTATTCCACGGATTGAAGGCTTGAACCAGGACGCCTGACCCGGCTGAGTGACTGGTGTTATCATTTGGGCAAAGTATGAACAAATTAAACCGAGAACACTTACAGCGTGGGCTACCCCCCTTCTTCAGAAAGACGCGCCGCACCGCGGAGCAGACCACTAGGATGTCAGAGTATACATCCGCCAAAGCCTTGTAATCCAGGACGTTCAGGGCTTTTGTGGACGCGATGAAGTAAGAGCGACTGACTTGTTGTACGCGTTCCGAATCGCGATAAATCTCGACAGCATAATCCCTGTAGAAGGGTAGCGACTGGGCGATCTCTTCCAGAACTTTCACGATCTCCTCAAAGAAGTCCGACAGCCTGTGAATCGCCTGTGACACATGCAACCAGCTCAGCCCAGCACCCCAAGCAACGGAGGCGTGGCAACTCACACTCAACACGAACTTCAGTGCGCCCCACACCACCCCACCAAGCTGCGCGCTGGGCATCGAGCACACCACATGGTCCACCGCGTCGAAATATCCCTCAAGCGGGCGGACGATCGCCGTGAACCTCGTCAGGTACCTCCGTGTCCGGCTTTGCGTCGCGTGCGTGCTGCTGAGTTGCTCCGCCGCGGCGAGGACATCCTCCGCGGTGCAGCGCGTGAACGCGTCGCGGTCCTCGGGTTGCAGCGCGTCGAGATGCTTCCGGAGCGCTTGGTCAAAAAGCGGGTTTTGTGTTGATGATGATGATGCTGTGGGGAGTTCCATGCTGGATCAGTGGGCGCTCAGCGCTGATGCTTGCGCGACTATATGCAGGCCGCTCTGGACGCCGACCGGGGTGTCGTTCGCGTGGCGATGCATGTCAGGTGAGCGTATGTGAGAAAGGTACACCTCTCGAGCAGTACAGCATCATTGTATGAACGAGTTCTCGCCCGAGAGGAAGCTGCGGAAATTCGTGTGTTGAAGGCTGTTGAAGGGCACAGCCGATGCCGGCACTCAAGTACTCACCGGTCCTGGCAGTCGGACTCGCACGACTTGGACACAAGCATAACAACTTTCTGGGTTGCAAGTGGATAAATTATTCTGCTATACGAAAACGAGACCCAGTCCAACAGTAAGTACTAAGCAAAGCTAAGGCAAGCGGGCATAAATGGGTACAAGCCACGGCGGACGGTCTATGCTCGCATCCGCGCACGAATTTTCACCTGCAGGACCGATCTGTGCGCGCGCTCATGCCTGTGCGGCGTCGGGGAACAGTTCCTGGCGCACCTCGTCCGCCTCTGCCTCCTCGGCGTCGAGCGGACCCTGGACCTTCACCCTCGCCGCATCCGCCTCCACAGGCGCTGCCGCCGCGGCGCTCTCGGCAGCCTTCGCGGCGCCAGCGTCGTCATGCGCGGCAGCCGGAGCAACAGATTCGCTTGCGCTCGATGCTGACGAGGCATCCGCGGTCTTCTCTTTCTCAGGCTCCGCAGCCTTATCATCATGATGCTCGGGAGTTGCATCATCGGTGGAGGACAGGCCGATGGCGCTATATGTCTTGGGCTCGCCATCTTGCGCGGGCGGGACCACCTCGTCGCTCTTCACATCTGCTTTCTTCGGCGCCGCAGCGAAGATGTCACGGCCGGGCTCAGCCTTGCCGCGGTCAATGTGTGTCTCCTCGGCTGGTGGGGGCACGTCGGCGGCCTGGCCGAGCTTGTCTTCAACGACTATCGCGCCACGTCCGCCGGGCTCACCACCGATGGTAGCGACAGGCGGGGGTGCAACGCTGGATGACTTGGGTGTGGGGAGGAAGCCACCGTTATAGTGTGCATACTGGAAGACATGTCAGTGAAATCAAAAGCACAATAAAGGCTAGACGCACGTCTTCAAAGAATTCGTTGCTAGAAGACGATACAGGTGAATGAATGGCAGATCAAGGTCTGACAGACCACCCACCAGCTGAAGTCCCAGGTCTTCAACCACTGCGCATTGTGGCACTCTGCCCTCGTCCAATCACTGCCATACGACAGAGGGCTGAAGATCGAGAAGTTCCAGATGGCCAGAATAGCGATGACGGCAGCAACCTGCAGACGCCAGCGTGGACGGAGCGTGGACGTCAGGAAGTCAAAGACTGAGCAGAGCAGCAGAATGGCAAAGTAGAGTGCGGGGAGGTAATGGTGCAGGAAAAGCTGACGTCCCATGAGGAAGAACGGGAAGTAATGGAGACCCCAGCCCATGAAGAGGAAGCCGCAGAGGGTGTCGTATTTGACGAGTTTGGCTGGAAATGTCGGTTCAATTATTGGCCACGCAGATATAGACTTGGCTCCTCACTGTTCTCAAAGTCTCTATAACCGCGCTGTGCCCGGAGGACAAGGAAGGCGCGCAGTGCAACATATCCGGCGACAGCAGCCGTGCTCAACCACCAGATCATGGGGTTGCCAATAAGGTAGACCTGGCGATGGTCCTTGACCCAGAAGTTCTGAGGACCCCGTTTAGCTCCCGCAGAATAATTGCTCGCAAGGTACTTACGATTCCGCGACTTAGCCGAGGCCACGAGGAAGGACGAGAATCGTACGTGTGCCGTTCCGTGAGACCCGCGTTCGTCTGCCACATCACCTTCTGAAGCTCAAAGAACTTGTCCAGGAAACTAAGCTTGCGGTAGTTGACCTTAGGAGCGTTCCGAGGCACTACGGACATGATCAGTCACGGAAACCTCTGACCAGACCATGCTCACGTTTAGGGTGGTCGTTGGACTCGATGACCCACAACGAGTTCGCCTTGACTGCGTTCTTGTTGCATGTCACCTCCTGTTGCTCGAAGCCCCAGAGGGGCAGCTTGACCTTGTGCGAGAACAGGTAACACCCCGAGAGAGCATGCCGCAGCCTAAATTGCGTCCGCAGGGTGCGCACACGGCGGCTGGACACCGAATCGCCTCTGGTACCCTTTTCAATCTCCACAATCCAGTCATCGTTCGCGTCACCGGCGAAGCCGGGCATGCCATATCCGGAGACCTCGTTCTGGAAGTCGACGTCGGAGACAGGGGGACGGAAATCGTGTGAGTGGAGGTTTTTTTCAGTGATGATATGTCTAAGCTTGATGCGCGAGCCTGACTCGATGTAGACGAGCTCAGGCAGGTTCAACCAGTCCGTCTCAGGATGGTTGTCCTGCGTTGCGTTGATGATCCGCCAGTCATTGTTTTCGTCAATATGGGGGTAGAGCGTGATCTGTTGCTCTGTAGGAAAGCCGTCAGATAAGAGCGAAATAACCAGGCTGAGACGACGTACGTTGGCTTCCACCGGGGTAATTATGGGCATGCGAGTGCAGGTAGCCTCCTTGTGTGTTGACGTGGCGGATGTTGACCTGGGATCCGATTGCAACATCTGTACAAATCTATTAAGACAGATGCCCCAGCCGAGCGCCGAACTACGCACCCGCGTAAGTGTCCGCCATACTGTGACCGCCCAACGTATGCTGGAACTCCGCGCTCATAAATCCATCGCCATCACCCGAGTTCTCCAGAATCATGAAATGGATCTGGAACATGGCCATGTAGAATACAATCGGCACACCGATGAGGAAGATGGCGCGGGTCATGAAATGCTTGATCCAGAGGCGCGGCGGGACACGCAGGTCGCCCAGCAACGTCCACAGCTGCCGGATCGTGCCAAAGCCGACCGTCGCGATGGTGAACAGTCCGACCCACTTGCTGCTGACGACCGCGCCAAGCGAGAGGCCAGTGAGCGCGAGCCACTCATACCATCGGTCTGTAAACGGCTCGTGCTTGTCTTCGTTACAGAAGCCGACCCAAACGAAAATGGTGAGAGCGGTAAAGAATACGAGCGGAGAGTCGAGGAGGATGTGTCGTGATTGCGTGACGAGGGCGTTCTCGAAGATGAGGAGGATCGATGCGAGGAGCGCAGTCGTGGCGCGGCAATCAAGGCCGCGGAGCGTCAGGTAGGCGAGGGGTACAGTAGCAATTCCAAGGGTTGCGGGGACCATGCGCATGGCAACATAGGGAGTGTCTTCGTAAACTCTGTGTGATACGTTGAGACCAGACCAGCCAACAGGGGACTGCTCCCCGTGAGCTAAGAATACTGCACTCACTTTCCAATCTCTGAGAAGTCGAAATGACCATTGAAACCAGATACGAAGGCGGCGAGGGTGATGAGGAGTTTCGCTAGTGGGGGGTGGACATCGACGAAGTACCGTGTCTTGATGTATCTTGAGGCGAACTTGCCAAAGTGCACCTCGTCGAATCTGTTAACCGGCCTATCAGTCCCAAACGCTCAGCTACTGGAGACTGCGCTGGGCACGCACACAACACTATCAGGCTTTGATATGCGGAAAAGGCGCACTGCCGAGGCGACGATGACAAGAATCAGGAGGAGCTTCCACTCGCCGGAGGTGATGTTGTAGCCTCCAGGTGCGTATCCGGCCTTGCGGGAGGGTCCATACCCCAGAGACGCAGCCGCACGACGCTCGTCAGCATCGAGGTGGCCCTCTTTGGGCGGAAATCGTGGTGCGGGTTGGTGGTGACCTGGTGGGGGAGAGGCGGGACGCCTAGCGCGCACTGCGCCAGACGGCATTATTTCAGAAAATGAGCGACACGACCAGGCTGCAGGGTCTAAACGGGGTGAGTAGGAAGAAAGAGAAGGAGACTGAGCGCCTTTATATGGAGTGAGAGGAAGAGGAGGAGGAGAAAGACAGATGCCAGCGCACGCAGCGAGTGCACAGTGGATGTGTTTTAGTCTACATCAACTTAAGGGGGTTTGGGTGGGGTACAATTGGTTTCCCGTTTCGGACGAGCCATGTGCCACATTCGAAGGGTTGTGTCATTCCTAGTAGCATAATACAGTCACATGACCGGACGCGCCCCCAAGACGCGTCCATTTCCTTTGTCCCAATAATCAGTAAACTCTGCTCCTTCCATGGGCTCCCTAGTCTTAGTTTCCATTCAGAGGAGAACCAGGGCTATTTTAGTCAATTATCTGTCTACTTGGCGGCCAGATGGGCCATGCGAGGCAGGTCAACGCTACGGAACCCACGCAAGAAATATGTCAAGACGAACGAGAACAACGAGAACATGGTTTATATATTGACCAGATCAGACCTTTAGGATGTCCCTTTGGTGTAGTGGTTTTGTCCAATGGTTGCACATTCGTGAGTATTATGCAGGTTCGAACCCGGATGGGGTGTCTTTTTTATTTGCATTGAGCGAGTGCTCAGCACATGCCACCCTCATCGTGTCATTGCCGTGATGAGTAGCCGGATATATCACACATTTCTGATTACACGCTACTTCAAAACAATAAGAGACGAGGCAACGCGATAATCTAAATGAGGAAGGTGTGTGTACCCCCCTCAAACCCCCTTAAGTTGATGCAGACCTTATCCATCGCGGAACGACTGTCTTCCGCGATCGGCATAAGGTCGGCAACGGAGACTAGATGTGTTTCCCGTTTTCGGTTGTCCGTAATTACGGCGCGTCGCTGCCAACTCGCCCTCAACATCACAAGCCACGTATACACAGCGGATGAATCGTCATTCTACGTCGACTTTCCTGCATACATCTCCCTGTGATAAACTGCTCTTCTATACTGCCTCCCGCTTCCGTGGTGCTGCCCGCAGAATGTCGTCCACCCTGAGTCGTGGTGTCAGAACACGGAGACATATGCCCGTCAGATGGGAAAACAGCCTCACCTGATAATCATTTCTGCGGCCTCACTGGCGCTGAGGACCACCTGCCGCTTCAACTTGTAGCTCTCGGTAACGCCAAGCTCCTTCATCGACCCGATGGTGCCCACCTCCATATCTACATAGATCAATGAGTCTCAAAGTGTGTTTCAGGGCAGGCCCAGAACTCGGTCACTCACCAAGACCCGCAGCGGTCTGACCCTCGTAGTGTGCTGCTCGTAATCTTGCCACCAGGTCCGAAGAGTCGTATCCAGCGTTGTCGGCCAGGATTGTCGGGATTTGGCGCAGCGCGCGTGCGAATGCCTCCGCTGCGATTGCCTTCTTCCCGCTGACCGTCTTCGCGCTCTCCTCCACCGCCACGCTCATCAGCATCTCAGAGCATCCACCACCAAGCACGATTCGCGTCTCTTTGACCGTCTGAGAGAGCACTGATAATGCATCGTGCAGCGAACGCTCAGCCTCGTCAACCATCTGGTTTGTCGAGCCGCGCAACACGACAGTGCAGGCCTCGCCTGCCGCGACACCGGAGAACTTGATGAGCTGTGATTGTATTTAGTAAGATTTATTCAGTGAATCGACATGCATGCCCTTGCCTTGTCCTCGCCGATCATGATCTCCTCGATCAACTCGCATCGTCCGAGCTTGACAAGGTCTGGCCGGTCGAACGTGCTCGCGATCTCACCACCAGTGACGAGCGACAGGCGCTCGACGCCTTCAAAGTCAGCATGCTCGATGGACATAATGCCCTTTTCTGCCAGGATGGACTCGGGATAGTTGTAGATGAGCTGTCGGTTCACGAAAACGTTGATGCCATGGGAGGCGATGGCCTCCACCTTGGCCTTCATTTTCTCCTGCAATAGACGGTTAGTCGCCGCGAACGGACCGATTGCCCGAGGGACACGCACCCGCTCAGCCCGCTCAAGCTCTGCAAGCTTCCCTGCGCCATCGACCTTTACACGAGCACCGAAGATCTTGATCTTGTCTGTGTCCATGGCTGAATATAATGTCTGAGTATCAGCAGGTCGATCTTCGAATAGCAATCACGTACAGGTATTGGCGATGAGGATCCTAGCATTCTCGATGCGTTTTGGGCAATTTGTGCCCAGGGTTTTGTCCAGAATGAAGCCTAAACAGTATATTCAACGACTAGCCGGTTGCGGAATGGGAAGATGATACTAACCCTCGTCAAGATATGAATCTGTCAGCTTTCCGCCGACCTTTTTGATAATCTGGATATGCTCCAGGTCTGTCGACCCCTGCATTCAAGGGTATGAACAACCGGGGCACGTTCAAGTCAAGACCACAACACACCTTTAACCGGAGGACGGCATCGACTGCAAGATTGGAAAAGTAGTCCTTGTCTTGCGACAGCACCTTGGACGAAAGTGTTGTCCGTGCAATGTTGAGCAGATCCTGGCGGAACGTCGTGGCATCCGCCCTGACATCCGCAAAGATGTGAGCCCACAAGTAGCTTCGCAACGATCGTGCACTGCACGCACCCATGGTCCACCGCCGCGCCCTCGAGCGCCTTGAGCGCTGCGGCGCTCGCTATCCGATACCCCTCGACGATGGTCTGCGGGTGAATCTTCATCGCGATGAGCTTCTCCGCCTCGCGTAGCAGCTCCGCCGCGAGCACCGTCACGCTCGTCGTGCCGTCCCCAACCTCGTCGTCCTGCACCTTCGAGATGTTCACGAGGATCTTCGCCGCGGCGTTGTCCAGCTGGATCGCCTTGAGGATCGTCGCGCCATCGTTCGTCACGTTGATGTCGCCGGTCGACATCGACTGCAGGATCTTGTTCATCCCTTTGGGGCCGAGTGTGGACTTGACGAGGTCGCCGAGCGCGACGGCACCGACGAAGGAGGAGAGGCGCGCGTTCTCTGCCTTCTCCTCCGTTGCCTGCGAGACCAAAGCTCAGCTCCAAGTTAATGGAGATACTTGAGTCTGTCGCACCTCGTCATTAAAGATGTTTACGGACATGATTGAGGGATATGTGCAGAGACGTTGAGCGCGAGGCGCGATAAATCCTCTGTCAAAAGATTCCAGAACACCGTGGGAACTAAAACATATTGGCCCGCCCTGGCCCGCTCGTGCAAGAACGAGGCACACCTGCAGCGATCGGGCCCTCGTCTTCACCAGCTCTTCTTTCCAGCGCCATCCTGGCGCACCTCGGTCGCTGCTGCCTTACTTGTAGTTTCTTTCGGGCCTTCGTAGCTGTTGACTTCTGGATGATATTTCACCGGGGACGACCGACAGCCCTATAACATGTTTGCCATGACGCGTAGTTCGAGCTGTCGCCGGTCGGCGATGATTAATGATTCGCCGTTAGCAATTCGACGCTGATCTGCAGTCGACGGTTCGACCTGAGTATATCACATTATCTATGCGCTCACACCAGTACCGAACCCGTGAAATTGTGGTAATCTTAATCCCAGCAATCGAAGTAACGAAACAGCCTACATACTGGCGGTGATATATGCGAATAAAGATAGGTAATTAATAACTGGGCTAGTCAGGCCAGCGAAGCTCCACGCGGCAAATGGTAACTCTTCAAACAGCATCAGGCCGCCTGCCGAACACGCCCTTCGCCCAGCGCTTCAGCGGCCGCCTTGAACTCTTCCCGCGCACCGCGGGTCCCTGCAGCGACTGCCACTGCGCCGCGTCCGCCAAAAATGCCCCCACTTCGGAGACACGCTCGTGCGACTCCTCGCTAGTGCTGCTGGACGCATATGACGGCTCTGCCGCCTTAGGCTCGAAATTTCCCTCGACCCAGTGCACTGCGGGGAGGTCTCCACGGAGCGAGTAGAGCAGGTACTGCCGGCGTTGACATGCGTGCGTCATAGACGTCGGGGCGAAGCGGAAGGACAGGCCGCTGATGGGATCGCTTTCCCGCCCATACGGCCGACCGGCCTTGAGCATAGGGAATTCGAAGATAAAATCGCACTCGGCAGAGATGTCTCGCACGATGCACGGAACCCAAGGCGGTGTTACGGATCGGGTTGCGAGCACATGCCAGTTACTACATCCTTCGTCAGTACCCGAGAGGTGGGCAAAGGAAGGACATTCACATTTCACTGAAATATGGATGCCGCTTGATCTCATCGAAGTTTCGAAGCCGTGTCTCCGGCTCCTTGCGTAGCAGCTACATCGCAAGTGAGCAAATAAGGTCACTGGATACCCACGAACAAGACCAACCTTGCTAACCAAATCGGCAACCTCTGGCGTGAGATAGGGGCTATCCTGCAGTTCACCATGCAGAACATGGCGAGCGAGGTGAGAGAGCCAAGTTGGATCGGTCTGCGGGACAGTGTTAGACTTGAACGCTTCCTAAAAGTGAAGGTCAGCAATAACTCCACAGATGGACGTTGCTTCCATCCTACCATTCCGGTGCTAAGTTCGTAAAGCATGACTCCAAACGCCCAGATATCGACTTCACATCCGTACGGCTTCCCTGTGAACACCTCCGGTGGGGTATATGCAGGCGTGCCGAACATCTCGTTTCCTGAGACGGCATTCTCCCCCGCACCAAGCTTGCGCGCGAGGCCAAAGTCGCCGAGCACTATATGCCCGCCAGAATCGACAAACAGGTTTTCCGGCTTGATGTCTCGATGAATGATGCGTTTCGCGTGTATGCGTTCAAGGGCGACGAGCTGACAGGCGATGGGCATTAGGACACCTGCCAATTGGTGCAACTCGGGTCACGCACGAGTTCCGCCATATAGAACCGAACCACATCCGGTCTTGACCCTTTGTTGCAAGGAGTGTATGCAGATCTCCGGCTGGGTGGTACTCCTGCGCCCATCGACAATTCAGACCAAATTCGAGACACAAGGCGGAGAGCCACGCACCGTAAGTAGGTAATAGTTCTCGCTATCATGGAAGCACGCGCACTGCTGCAGCACAAAATCGTCTCCGCGCAGGTCCAGCAGCATGTTCCGCTCCGTCATGACTGTCTCAATCGCGAGCAGCGTGCCGCACATCTTGCGCTTCGGGATTGCCTTGAGCGCGTACAGGGCGCCGCTGTCGTGCTCGCGAACGAGGTACACCGCACCAGACGAGCCCTCGCCGAGGCAGCGCAACACGGTGAAGTCGTCCAGGCACGGCGGGGCCATCAGCGCGAGATAGGCCGTCGACTTCGGGAGCTGGGTACAGCGATGATAGGGGTAGGTGGCACATCGTCAGCGCGGGCGGGCACGCTGTGGTCGAGGGGGCGTACTCTGTTAATGTGGCCGCGCGGAGGGCACGCTGGCCCCAGGCGCAGCGGAGCAACCTTCGGAGAAAGCATCGCGTCGTGTGACTTGGTGTGGGCCTTGAATCAGCCTTGGTGGCACGGTGGTGATGACGAGAGCGAAGGAGAAAGGGAGAAAGGACGGTGGGTCGGTGTGCTACGTTCCTGACAGGACACCGAGATATATAAGTACGTGCGCCTGAGTCGCCCGTGCCAGGGCGCCATAATGCAGCTGCTCCACGGATCCGAGCAGCCTGTTCGCGATTCTCGATTAGAATGCTGGCTGCTGGCTTGCCTGAAGCGGCTAGCTTGAAAGCGGCGGAGGACCTAGACGCGGGCTAGTCTGCCGTCGTCCTGCTGGAGGCTTCGCCGCGACATCGATGTGGGTGGCTTGTCTGGGCCAAGAGCGGTCGTTGCAAAGTCCGAGTGCGCCGTCTTAGGAAGGCTCGCGAAGCGGGACGTCCTGCATGGCGGGGTATATAGGCTCCCAGACGCAGAGTAAAAGACGCGAAAACATCAGAATGGAGGAATGTACGCTTTGCAGAAGGACAAATGGAGGTCGGGGCTGTTCAGTACCGTTAGCAGTGCATAACACGATGATTGACTTCAAGTTGGAATTGAAGGGATCGGCGTCGGGCGCTTGGCTTGCGCTTCTCGAGGCACGTGCGCTTGAGCCGCATGACGTCATCCACTTCACCGGGTGCGTTGTCCGTCGTGCTTTGTCCATCGTCTCACTTGACCTTCTCTCCCCGGTTTCACCCTGGTTTCACGGACAGATGCAACTCAAGTTTTCCGATCCTCGATGTGCGAGGAGTGCGCAGATATAATCGACTTTCTGTCTACAAACAAGAGGATGCTAATACGATGCCAAATGTAGATGCAGAAGAATGGAAATGCGGTAAAATGCGAGTATCCGAACATGCCATGTAATGTGGTAATGGAAGATGTTTGTATGCGAACTGGGTGTTTATGCAGATACACCAAGGGATGTCCGACAGTGACTGTCGGGTATACAGCGTCCCTGCAGAGCTTCTATCGAAATCGAAAGAACCCGCGGCGCAGAACAAAAGGTGTGGTGATGTAAGGGGACGAATGTGAGATGGGGAGGGACAATGATACAGAATAAAGATAAAATGCACAAGAAGAATGAGACAGATGCAACGAGATGGTTGGACAGTGGTGGAAGTGAATCTGGCCAGGAGTTAGGAGTTCGATTAGAACGGGTACCAAGGCTGGGAACCGGCGTTCGGCTGGGGATCAGAAGCACCAAAGCCGGTGGATGTGCTCCGTTCACGGGACGTGTCGCTGGGCGTCCAGCTGAGCTGGGGGACAGGCTCAGGCGCGAAGGGCACCTCGTAGTTGGCGGGGACGAATGGGAAGTTAAAGGGAGAAGGAGGCGGAGGCGCGTTGAGTCTCTGAGGAGCCTCTGGATCGACTCGGAAGGCATTCATCGTCAAGGGACCATCGTCGAACAGAAGGGAGGTAAATTCTCCGCGTTGATAGTTCGAGTTCAGCGAAGGATAGGTGGCTTGTTGATTGTACGGGGGAATGAAGTTGGAAACGGGTTCAACGGGGAACGTGGTGGGCTTGAGAGGCGCGGTGGGGTAGATGGTTGGGTCGAGGGGCGTGTAGGAGTAGGTAGTTGGGACGAGAGGCACGGAGGGGTAGACAGTCGAGTCGAGATAAGCGACAGGTGGTGCGTAGTTAGGCTGCATCGAAGGCTGAGAAGCAACTGGCTGATCCGACCCCAATGTCCAGTCAAACTGAAAGTCGGAGCCCAAAAGAGCCTCCAAAGAGAACTCCGCCGATGTGGAAGGCTGCACAAGGGCATCGTTCTGCAGGGGAGGGACAGGAGTGTACTGAGGCATCTGGGAGGGGGAAGGAGTATACTGAAGCATCTGAGAGGCGTCGTAGCCGGGTGCCATGGAAAGAGGGAGCTGGAGGTGTCCAGGGGAGACCGGCTCGGCCTTGACAGTGTACGACGCATCGGCGGGCATGCTCCATGCCTGGTCATGGTAGGGAGCGTTGACCTCAGGCTTGACTTCGTCCTCCAGAGTGATGCGCGACGACGAAGCAAGAGGGAGTGTGTACGGAGCAACGTCAGCCCGGCGTGCTCGCGTCAGGCTAAGTGACGCTTCCTTGCCAGATCCCTTCTGGCCCTTCCTAGCCAGGTATTGTTCCCTATGCTTGGGTTGGTACCCGTGTAGGTTCTTACGATGGCGAGTCCGCGCTGCGGGGTCGCTGAAGCGGCGTCCGCAATCGACGCAAGCGTACCTGAGCTCGTTGGAACTAACAGAGACCGGTCAGCCTGATACAAGAAGGGGAGATGGTGTTACGAACTGCCTCGCGTCGCAATGGGCCTTGAGGTTGCTCTTCTGTGTGGCCGTGTAGGTGCAGTCCGCGTGTGGGCAGTGGAGCCTAGTGTGAGGCACGGTCAGCAAGGAGGCAGGTCCACACTGTAGCACGCATACCTCGTCTCAGTCCCATCCGGGTGCTGGCTCAGCCTATGACGCTTCATGTCGGACAGTCGGGAGATGATCGTTCCACAGTCAGGGCACGCCGCCTCGGAGATAGAAGGTGCGTTCTTGGAAGATGCGCGTGGCATTGTAGTAGAGATGTGGGGGTGGCTGGGATGACAAGGGAGGTGGAGGTAAGAGGGAGAGGAGGGGATAGTGTGTAGATCGCAAAGGGGGGCTTGGGAACCTCGGGGGAGTGGGCGGGTGGGGGGAGATTGCTCACAAGTGAGGATGATGAAGATGGGGAGAGGGGGAAACGCTCGTATTTAAGCGTTTGGGGGGCCCTATCATTGACAGCGCCTTGAGGCGCGAACAGCACGTCCTAGCGAGCGCGCCCACAGGCGCATCCCGCCCAAACAGCCAGTAAAGGAAAGTTTGGGCGGGACTCACCGACGCCCACGGTGCGCCCTCAATGACCCTCAAGGGAAACTTTCCACTTCGGAGGGGCGGGGGAGGAGCCTTGCCGATTGGTCCAGCCACAAGAAGGGCTGGAATCGGAAAGTGTTCGACGAGATAGTCCAGGGTTGGCAGGTCTTTCTTCATGGCTTCGTTGCTGTGCGTGACACAAGGTAAAAGCGGAGTCGGAGTCAAAAATACGGGCTTTCCACCTTCGCATGGGCCCTTTCCACAAGATGAGTGCGAAGCGAGGGTTCACCACAAATACTCGTGGTTAAATGAATGGCTTGGAGCGATAAAGCGGCGGCACTCAAGTCAAGTGCAAGCAACAGTAGGTGCCGTTCGAGGCTAGCGGCGCGACGGTGAGGCCCTGCAAGGTCTTCAACAGCAGGAACCCAGGCGCGCCAAGGGGGAGACAATCTGGCGCGGGGCTGAGGAACGCAGCGGAGACGTCGCCGAGGGGGCCATAGCGCAAACCCGAGACAAGGCCAAGTCGCGAGCTCTTGATGTCTCGGATCCAAATCCATATTCGCGCAGTGCGGAGATTGTAATAACTCTGGAAAAGAGGGCCAATGCAACAAATACTTATCCAAGCCGTCGACATGCAAGTCGCACGTGATGGGACGCGTTACGACGCGTAGAATCGCGTCTCTTTGTGGGTACATACGCAGAGTGGTAAATCCAGAGCAGCTGCTGACGCAATTATTCGCATATATGCGCATTCCGTGCGGAAGACGGCGCGCCGACCTGCTCGACGGCGTTGATGCCGTGTGGGGAACCCGTCGGCACCCCGCGGGGAACCCTAGAGCAGACGCTGACAAAAGAACCCATAGCAAGAACGAATAGGGCGGGCACTGTGAAGCACGTCCTTGTTCGAGGTGGACGCATGAGAGCCGTTCTTGATTCTTGCGGGCAAAGTTGGGCCGGGAGCGATTCGATGCTCGGCGGAAAGCGGCCGGATTGAAGTCCCGACATATCCCGGGTGTGCTACGTTGCATTCGGACAATTCTTCAGTCCACACCACCACCACCTCCGTCTTCACTTTCCTTCCTCCTCGTACACTCATGCTTTCCCGCTCAGCTGCCCGCCTCCTCTCCACCCAGGCCCGCGCCTTCTCCACCTCCTCCGCGCGGCAAACAAAAGTTGCCGTGCTCGGCGCGGGCGGAGGCATTGGCCAGCCGCTCTCCCTGCTTCTCAAGATCGACCCTCTTGTGTCCAACTTGAGCCTCTACGATATTCGTGGTGCACCTGGTGTTGCTGCGGATGTCAGCCACATTGACAGCGACAGCAAGGTTTGTCGCGTCGACTCTGTGACGCGCGCCGAGTTGACGCCTCCCATCACCATCACTAGGTCCAGGGCTACGCCGCTGACCACCTTGACGATGCCCTCGAGGGTGCCAAGGTTGTCGTTATCCCCGCTGGTGTCCCCAGGAAGGTGAGAGCATTCCCACACATCCGCTGTAACATTCGTCTCACGCCTTCCCTTGTAGCCCGGAGTAAGTCGGTTTGCTGTTATTCGTCGATGATTCCGCTCTAAACCCGTCATGTTTGCTTCAAGATGACCCGTGATGACCTTTTCAACGTGCGTGGTCGTTTCGACTCGTAATTACACGCGTCTGACCACCCGTGCAGACAAACGCGTCGATCGTCCGTGACCTCGCTGCCTCTGTTGGCCGCGTTGCCCCAGACGCGCACATCCTCGTCATCTCGAACCCTGTCAACTCGACTGTCCCCATCGTAGCCAAGACTCTCGAGAAGGCTGGTGTATTTGACCCGCGCCGCGTCTTCGGTGTCACTTCCCTCGATGTTGTCCGCGCTGCACGCTTCCTCGGTGAGGTCAGCGGCAACGACCCCAAGGACACCGTCGTCACGGTTGTTGGTGGTCACTCCGGTGCGACCATCGTGCCCCTGCTCTCGCAGAACCCCTATGGCAAGGCTGTCAGCGGCGAGGCATACGCTGCGCTTGTCCGCCGCATTCAGTTCGGTGGTGACGAGGTTGTGAAGGCCAAGGACGGTGCTGGCTCTGCTACCCTCTCCATGGCCTACGCTGGTGCCAAGTTCACCCATGCGCTCCTTCGTGGCTTGAGCGGCGAGAAGGGCGTTGTCACTCCCACCTTCGTGAAGAGCGACCTCTTCGCTGACAAGGGCATTGACTTCTTCTCTACCAACGTTGAGCTCGGTGTATGTGCCTTACTTTTCGGACTCCGAGCCGCTGATTCTCATTCCTCCTTAGGTCAACGGTGTTGAGAAGATTCACCCTATTGGTCCCATCACGGCTGAGGAGGAGAAGCTCCTCGAGGCCTGCCTCCCTGAGCTCAAAAAGAACATCGACAAGGGCTACGCCTTCGTCGCATAAGTTGCCGAGCCTTGTAGATCTGTTAGACGCTAGAAAATATATAGTTCTAATATGTGATCTTGTTGTTCATCCCCGCTCAAGGCGATATTTTCGAGTGCGAAAAGATACAGCAATAGTGACCCAACAATACAAAAGCCTGTACCCTGCCTGCATCACCGTCTACCCTTCTGCACGAGCGTGAATCCGTCCTCGTCAACGACGGGCTCAGGCTTGGCCTGCCTAAGCGCCCGCTGGAGGAGTTGAGCACTTCCTCCTCCCCATCGCCACTCTCGTCCCCACTCTCCTCCTCCTCCTCCTCCTCGTCCTCCCACTCCTCGTCGTCCCCAGCAACCTCATGCACCTGGACTACCTTCCCCCGCGCGCCCTCCGCGCGCCGCTCCCACTCGCGCACAGCTCCCTCGCCCGCGCCCCATAGCGCAACGACGTCCGCGGCGACGGCCTCGACGCTGCCGTCCTCGACCGCCGCGTCGAACTCGTCCTCGAGCACCTGCGCGAGCATCTCCGCGACGTAGCCCGCGTCCGGCGCCGGCGCGGCCTCGAACGCGTCGACGAGCACACCCGCGAGCCAGCGCTGCTTCTCGCGCGACGCGGGCCCGCCCCAGCCTTGCTCGACCGCGACACGCAACGCGGGCCAGAGCTCGAGGCGCGCGATCACGCCGCGCGCGAAGAGGACGAGTGTGGTGTCTGGGGCGGTAGATGCAGATGTGGATGCTTCCGATGCCATAGCTTGTGGGTGTAGGTAGGTGTGTAACCGGGGCGGCTCGAGGAGTCTAAATGCAGATGGTTGTCCGATAGTTAGATCACGCTCGTCGGTGCGGTGGGAGAAGGGAGCTACAAGGCGTTGTGCGCGCTCGATGGCCGATACACCGATTCAGACTACTTCACGGTCGATGAGCTGAAGCAACGAAGACTCGGAAAAGTTCTGACTGCAGCCCGAGCTCGCTCACGTGCCAACCCCGCCGCGCATCCGATCTGTGAACCACTCTATATAAATAGTGAGCGGAGCACTGCGATGCATATAATGATATATAGATCATGAAAGCTGCAGATTACGTGGATGGAGAGCAAAAGTAGACGGAACTGTGTCGGACGGAGGGCCAAAGCCAATAAATAAGTGCATGGGTACGAAGAAAACGAACATCCGCCACCGAAGGGGTCAAAAAATAATAAAGTCTGGAACAAAGTGCCGGGGGCCTACGACGCAGTCGCAAGCGCGTGCTGCAGAATTCGTCGAGTATCTGCACGGCACGCCTGAGTCGCGTGAACATCAAGACGAGCCAGCATATCACTGACCTCGTCCATGCTCTCCAGCTGCTTGAACGTCGGCGCGTAAATCTCCCGGATCGCGGGGTGCAGCTCCTCCATCACCATCGGCCGCCCAAACAACATCTCGTCGACGGGGTGCACCGGCGCAGCCGGCGTCTCCTGCAGCCCCGCGAGCTCGATAATCGCCATCATATGTCCGACGCCAAAGTCGTCCTTCGGCAGCGCGAGCTTCGGCTTCTGCGCGCGCGACGGCGCGCGCATCTGCTGCTGCGCCGTGCCCGCCGCGCTCTTGAACAGCGCGGGCGACGCAGTGGGCGGCGGCGACGGCGAGCCGACCGCCGTGCGGTACCCGGACGTGTCGGACATGACCGACGCCACCGACTCCTGGCGCAGGTGCGGCGGCGGCGTCGCCTTGCCCTGCTGCGCGGCGGACGAGGGCGTCGCGGAGCGCTGGCGGCGCGCATCGGGCGTGACGGTGCGCTCGGATGCGGGCGACGCGACGCGACGCGGCTCTGCGATGGGCGACGCGACGCGACGCGGCTCCGCAATGGGCGACGCGACGCGGCGCGGCTCCGCGACGGGCGTGGTGGTGCGCGACGTCGCGTAGCGCTCGGGCGGCGCGTCGTCGTGCCCAGGGGTCGAGTAGACGCTGTCGATCGTCGACGCGGACACGGGCGGCGAGGCGGGCCCGCGCTGCACGCCGCGCCCGTCCCTGATCTTGTTCAGCACGCGGTGCAGCTTCTCGTCGACACCGTCCTTGGCGCCGCCGCGCGCGAGCACGCCCTCGAGCAGGTCGCCCTGCGTATCCGCGGACGGATCCCATTCCTCCTCCATGATGTCGCTGATGTCATACGTCTCGCCACCCTCGATGTACGAGTAGCGCGTGCGCTCGTCCATCTCGTAGCGCGAGGAGCGCAGCATCGCATTGTTGGGCAGCAGCACGTCGACGCCGCGCTGCGAGTTCGACTGCGCACGGATCGCGAGCTGATTGGCGCGCGTCGCGGCTCGCTGGGCGGCAATAAGCTCCTGTTTGGACATGTGGCGTTGCTTGGTGTCGTCCTCGGATGCAGCGCTCGAGCTGGACACCGACTCCCGATGCAGCTTCTGCAACGCGATTTCGTCCAGCGGCGCCGAGAGGCGGTGTCGTGAGGAGGACGCGCGGTACGTGACAGCGCGGCGGAGGATGAACACGGGATCGTCGGGGCTGATGTCCTCCAAGCTCCCAATGAGCTGCATCGAATCAACGGAGCGCCGCTTGCTGTCGCTGAACCTGCGATCTGCTGGGCGATAGCTGGGCGGGCGGGGATACGCGTCGATGACCTTGCTTGAGGGGGTGAGCTCGCGCTCTGCAGCTATGTGTCAGCGCAACGAAGATAGGAATGGAAGACGCCACAGACCTTTGCCATCGACCTGCACGTTGAGGGCGTAGCGCACACGTGACGAGCTGCGTCGCTTGGTGTTCTTATCCTCGACCTCGTCGCCACCGTCCACCACACCATCCGGGATCCCGAAGCGCTCGAGCCCAAACTCGATGACCTCCGCGACGGTGATGTTTTTCGGGAACAAGTATATCTTGCGGCGGAACGGCGCGGGCGATGGGGCCGCCTGCGGGCGGTCGCGCAGCGTGTTTTTGAAGACAATCGCCTCCGTGAGCGGGTCGAAGACCATGTCGTCTGGAAGGTCGTCCGGGTAGATGACCAGCTTGAGCGCGAAGCGGAACGACGGGCTGCTGAAGCGCTCCGACGACACTGCAGCACCCGCACTATTGAGGTACTGCGGGCGGCCAAGTGGTGCCGCACCCTGGTCCTCGCCGCCCGCGCCTCCGCCGGTGGCTGCGGCGTCCGCGTCCTCCGCTGGCGCGCTCTCCTCAGAGCCAGAGTCCGAGCGGCGGTTGAGGTAGATCTTGACCGCCGAGTCGTCGGTGAAGTCGTTCATCGGGAGCTTCTTGATCGCGGGGTGCTGCGACAGGTTGCTGGCAATGGAGCTGATGCTGCCCACGGAGCTGCGCTTGACCTTAGGCAGCTCGAGCGCGGCCTCGACGAGCGTCTCGAAGACAAGGAGCGGCTTCTCGTCGGAGCGCAGCATGGCAGACGAGCCCTCGACCTGCTTGACCGTGAGGTAATAGTCCGTAGCGTCCTCGCCGGCCGGCAAACGGAACCGCTGGATCGCCTGCTTGACGAGCTCGTCCGAGGACGTCGACGCGTTGAGCAGCACGGTTTTGAACGTCGCCTCGGTCTGCACCTTCTTGCCGGCGAAGATGCGGATGACGCTTAGCTCGGGAACAGCACTGGCACCATCGCTGCTCATGCCGCCGCCGATGACGAGAGAGCCGGGGCGGGGACGGCGGCCATCGCTGGACGGCGAGAGGGTTGCAGATGTACCTGGGAGGTTGGTCTGCAGCGTACCTGGGGAGGACAGCACGAACGTCGACTGCGCCTCTGGCGGCGATGCTGGTGAGCGGTTGAGGTACTGTTGCTGGTACAGCACCTGGTGTTCCCGATCGCGCTGGCGCAGGCTTGTCGTGTGCAGGGATACTGGTGGGCTGGGAGCTTCCTGCCCTGCGCCGCGCCGTGGCGCAGTCTGCTGCGTGCTGGCGCTGTTGTCGGTGTGGTTGCTGGACCGACCAGACTCTTCCGAAGTGCGTTCGATGCCGCGACCGATGTCAACGGAATCGCCCTTCTCCTTGTGCTTGTCCTTGCGCCGGTCGAAGAGCCTGCCGAACAGACCGCCCGATTTGCCTTTCTTGTCCTTCTCGCGGCCGCTGTCTTCGTCGCCTGACTGGGGTTCCTTGCGCAGCTTCGCCGGTCCATTGGTGGGCCGACCACCGGGTCCGGAAGAAGGCGATTTGGCCTTTTTGCGGGCGTCTTCGAGGCTTCCAATCTCCTCGCGCACCCGTTTGCGCTCCTCCTCTTGACGCTGCATGACTTCGCTGGGCAATATTGGGCCCTCGGCTTGAGCCTGAGCCTGGCGCGATGGCTCGTTGCGCTGGGGACTGTCGCGCGCTACCGAGGGTGTCATTGTGATCTTCTTCGTTTCCGACGCGTCGGCAGGGTCCATGGAGCGAGCCGAGCCGGGGGAGGTGGAAGACACAGAGGCAGAATCTTGCGGCAAACCGAGTCGTTCACGAGAGTCCGGAGCACGAATGGACAAGGCAGCGGGGCCTTGGTCGGCCCCCGCAGCCTGGCGGGCCATTTGCTGAGCGAGGATTTGCTGTTGACGGCGCTGCTCTTCGATCTGCTGACGCTGCTGCTGCTGGATCACAGCTTGCTGCTCCGCCTCCTGTTGCGCCTGATATTGTTGTTGCTGCTGCTGCTGCTGCAGCAACTGCTGCTCCTTCTGTTGTTGAAGTTGCTGCTGTTGCTGGACCAGGAGCTCTTGCTGCCGGCGCTGCTCCTCGGCTGCAGCCAACACCCGCGCACGCGACGCGTCAGGGAGGGCCTCTTCCCAGCTCATGCCATCGTCGGACTCCCCTCCCGCATCGCGGCGCTCTTGTTCGGCCAGAGCGGCCTCTTCTGCGAGCGCGGAATCTTCGTCTTCATATCCACCAACATCCCACTCGTCATCGTCGTCCTCCTCTTCATCGTCGCCCCACACTGCAGGAGGGTAGCGGTGGACCTGTAGGGCAGGTGTGAAGATAACGGAGCGGCGGGCGTGCTGGCGCGAGCGCGCGGCGACGCGTGGATCATTGCCAGGGGTGGGAGAGGGCGTTTGTTGGCTGGACCCAGCGCGCGAGGACATATTATTGCGGAAGTGGTCGCGTGACTCCTGCAGGCCGTCCTGCATCTCGGCCTGCGTAGCTGATGCAAGCTAGAGCATGCCAGGGATTTCACACACTGATGAGCGCGGGCGATAGAGGGACTTACGTCAACGTTGCGGTGCTTGTTGAGCCTCGCCAGACGTTCGAATGGGGTCTCTATGTTCTCTGCGGGGATATAGCCAATCTCTTGTGTTTTGAGGACGCGAACGAGCCACCAGTAGCTATTGCTATCGTCCATCAAGACGAGGCTGTCGCCTTTGACGACGCTGGCCTGGCCCTCGACGGTGGCGGCGAAACTATGGAGCGAATAGACCAGGTCAAAGTCGATTGATTCATTGGGAATGGAGAGGGAGGAGGAGCGGTCGTCCTCCTCGGCGTAGTCACCATCACGCTCGTCCTGGTCCGAGTCGTCTTCGAGAACGGAGTGTTCCTCGTCGGAAGGGTAGGTCTCGCCGTGCACCTGCACGAGCTGAGATTGCTCGTCTGTGACCATTTGTCCGCGCAAGTCGAAAGTGTCCTGACGTTGGGGTCTGCGGGGAGAGCCAGGGTCCATACAAGGGCTGGAGTGTCAAGTTGTGCGCGGGGTGGCTGCAGAGGCAGAAATATGTGTGAACGAGAGACAAATAATGTGGAGTTAACGAAAGACGTTGAAGACAAGGCCTGAGGTGTTCATAGACCGAGAGGAAATGCGAAGGTGGTGGGAAGAGAGAGGATGACGGTAAGCGTTGATTGAGCTCGAGCAGAGAAGCCTCACAGCTCTGCACGCCCCGACCGGCTGTTCCCCTTCCGGTGCCTGGGCGCGTACGACCGACTTTGCTCCCTCGACCCGCCTCGCAAAGGTAAGCACCGCTCTCTATTGCACTCTCTGCACCCCCTGAACGCGTGCAGGTCGGCAACGAAGACTCATCTCCATTTGACGAAGCGCAATTTTCTATGCTAAGCGCGGTCGCAGCGCGCAAGGCGCGTCTACAAGCGACTCTTGCTACCACCCAAGAAACCCAAAAACCTGCTTCAAAGGCACCAGCAGCTCCTGTCACCCACTCCAAACCGCCGTCAAAACGCAAATCCAGTCAGACAGCAGGTGCCGCCTCGCCCGTCAAGAGAAGTAGGAAGAGCACTTCCAGATCGCGCTCGGAAAAGAAAAATGGCCTCCAGTCGAAAGTGCCAGCGCCAGACGCGCCCAATCCGTTCGTTTCTCAGGAAGACGTGATCTTTCTGGATGAGAGCGGTGGCGACTCGGATGCATCAATGGACTCGGGCCAGGAAGGCGCACCTCTCCGCTCGACGTCACGCCCCGCGGAACCCGTCCAGCGAGGGCGGAGGAAGGCGTGGTCTCCCAGTCGACCCGTTGTGGACTCGTCTGACGAGGACTCTGGAGACGAAGAGCCAGCTGTCGACCTCTCCCAGCTCATATTCCAAAACCGCCCTCCTGCAGAGGAACCTGAAATCATATCCACGTACCGGCCTATCCCCGATCAAAACCTATTTCGCCTCTCCTCCGCCGAAGGGTCACATCTTGGATTGACAGAAGGCGCTGTGGCTCTGATCCTCCCTCCACCAACGACGGTATCTTTCGTCGGCACCTATAAGCTACGCGTGCTCCACGGTTCCGTATCCATCCTAGGGGCCACTCTCCGACCATCTGATTCCCTTCATCACGTCTTTGCACCGCGTTCCTCTCCGATCCCTGTGATTCAAGCACTCGCTTCACGTGGAGAGTCTTCGAGATCAGCAGGGTCTGATGTTCCTCCGCGCATACAGAACAACCTCAACGAAAGTGATGTAGTCATTGTCTTGCAAGAGCTGCGAACAGGTGTTGAAGGCCTTGGGCGCATCGTGCGAACTTTCGAAGGCGTGTTTGAAGGAGCGAAATCAGACCGGAACAGTTTCGATATGCCCCTGGAAGGTGTTCACCTGGTATGCCAGTTCGTCTCCAGTGTATTCTCGCCGCTGATTGATGTCGCAGATCACAGAAACAGTGCGTGGTATGCACGCTTTCCACTTGCACCCGTCGTGGGAGGATGCGCTATCTACGTCAATATCCGCTCTCGACGCCGAGCGGGATGGTCTCCCAAAGCCGTACATCGGCCTAGTGCGAGGACAGAAAAACTCGGGCAAAAGCACCTTCGCCCGCACACTCGTCAACCGGCTCGTCTCGCGGTACGTGCCGAGTCATACGCCCATCCCACCCGAGCGCTAATCCACGACCGCAGGTACCGCAGGGTCGCCTTCCTCGAATGCGACCTCGGCCAGTCCGAATTCACTCCCGGCGGCATGGTCGCGCTGAGCATCGTCGAGCGTCCCATCCTCGGCCCGCCCTTCACGCACCCCGCCCTCCCGCACCAAGCGCATTACATCGGCGCACACAACCCGCGCGCCATGCCCGCCCACTACCTGCGCGCCATCGAGGCGCTCCTCGAGACCTACCGCCTCGACCTGCAGCACGCGACTGCGCTCGCCGACGCCGCCGACGAAGCCGCCGCCTCCGACGACGCGCGCATCGCAGACGCGATCCCGCTCGTCGTGAACACGATGGGCTGGACGCGCGGGCTCGGCGCGGACCTCGGGCGGCGCATCGAGGCGCTCGCGCAGCCGAACGCCATCTTCTCCCTCGACGCCGACGCGCCCGCGGACGGCCCCGCGCAGCACGTGCACGCGCTCGCGCCCGCGACGCCCTCCGCGCGCTTCACGGCGTCCGACCACCGCGCGCTCGCGCTGCTCTCCTACTTCCACGCCGTCTTTCCCGCCGCACCCAGCCCCGGCGCGCCCCCACGCCAGCTGACGGCCGGTGCGTGGCGCACGGACGTGCCGCTCTGCGCGCGCGCGCCGTACGCGGTGTCCGCGCGCGCGGCGCTCACGGGGATCGTGCTCGCAGGCGCGGGCGCAGAGGACGTCGTGCGCAGCGAGCTGCCGCGCGTGCTCGCGGGCGCGCTCGTCGGGCTCGTCGCCGCAGGGCCTGAGGACGACTTTGGCGCAGGGGAGGACGACGGGCACGCAGGCGAGCTGTACACGCCCGGCGCGCCGCCGCCCGACCCGGGCGCCTCGAGGTGCATCGGGCTCGGGCTCGTGCGCGGCGTGAGCGGCGCCGCGGACGCGGAGCTGCAGCTGCAGTTGCTCACGCCTGTTCCGCGCGGCGCGCTCGGCGGCGCGCGGGTGCTCGTCATGGGTGAGCTCGGGCTGCCTGTGTGGGGCTGGCTTGACTTCCGCGCTGCCGACGGCAGCGGCGCGGGCGCGGAGGTACCGTTCCTGCGCTGGGGGCGCGGTGCGGGTGCGGGCAGCGAGCGGCGGCGGGTGCGGCGGAATATCCTGCGGCGCGGGCAGGCATGATCTATCCACGAGACTCGCGCATGCGGCGGTGGTGGATCACGCGTGGTGTTGTTGTGTATTAGGCGCATTATATCTACCCTTGTGAAACAATAAAGATACATCTGCGACCCAGGATACAGTTTCTTCGAATAGGGTTCCCGGGGCGAAGGGGTGATCACTCAAAGACGATGGTCAGGTCCGGGCCCTTGTACAGCAACCAGCTCTCCCAGATACTGCGGTACACCGGCGACGGGCGGAAGCCCGTCTGCGCGACCGTCTCGTCCGGCACGAGGTGCGCAATGCGCGCGATCTCCCGGCGGTCGCGCGTGCTAAGGTACTTGATCAGCCGCGCCGCCTCACGGCGCGACGGCGGCTTCTGCAGCGCACACCGTGAGCCCCTGCCACACACAACCCACCACCAGAAGCGCACTCACCTCGTTCGGGTACACCAGCCGGTGCCACTTGCGGTACACGCCGGGCGCCAGCGCGCGCTCGCGCGCCGCGTCGTCACTCGCGCGGGGCTCGCGGTATGTTGGCAGCAGACGCGGCGCGTACGGCGTGACGAGCCCCGGGAGCACGCCCGCGTGCATGTGCGCGTCGGACGGCGCGAGCGCCGCGCGCCCGCGCGCTGCGGCTGCCCACCAGCGCTGCTCGGCCGCGCGCGAGTAATAGCGCCGGTAGTGCCCGAAGCCGGGGAGGAGGTCCCAGAGGCTGCGCGGGCGGAAGCGCGCGAGGTGCGCGGCGAGCCAGCTGGCGGCGTGTTTGAGTGGCTGGATGACGAGCGTGTGCCATTGCAGTGTGCGGACGAGGGCTGCCACGGAGGGCGGTGCGGGGGCAGAGTGCGCGAGGTCGAGAGCCTGCATGGGGGATGGGTTAGATGGTGGGTAAGAGACAGAAATAAACGAGACGCACGGTGTGGACGAGCATTGCGGGAGGGTGAAGTAGGGTGAAGTGGCTTGTGAAGTGGGGGCGTAGGGCGTGCATAAATGTGGTTGGTGGCACCCGTTCGGGATGGCTGAGGGTGGCTGGCCCAAGCAGGTCACAAAGGATGTCTTCCCTGTGTCGGAGAAGCTGCGCGAGCGCTAATCGCTATATATTGTATTTGTGGACCCGAAGGAGTTGTGGGGTAGTTGCGAAGACGTCTTGTTGGTGCTCCAGGCGCACCTGATATGGCCGAAGCGTCGCCACAGCCTAGGAAACACAAGACAAAAGAAGACTGCAGCATCGTATAGATGTTGCACCTCAAAGATCCGGACAGCCATCAAGGCCAACATGATG